>JANHGC010000312.1:11983-22132 GCA_027560395.1 Boaedon fuliginosus | reverse complement strand
ATCTATCTATCTATCTATCTAATCTATCTATCAGGATGGGACATAAATGTTGAAAAGAAAGCAAAATAAGTATTCCCAGGTTTGCCATACTTAATACCTTTATTGAAAACAATGTTGTAAACTATTTCCAAGTTTTCCAGTCTTCCAGGTGGGATATGGCACAAAGCCAGTCTTCATCAGATGGGATAGGGCACAAAGCAGGCAATAGAAAAAGGCTGAAAAGTCCAACATTAGGAAAGTGCAAGCTGAAGCTGTGAGTCATTTATCAGATTGCAGGTCTCAGTTTATACTAACATTCTGAAATAAAGAAATAATGTTCCCCAGCCACCCGCACAAGTTTGGGAAGCAATTTTTATTGCTTTGTCAAAATAAGAGAGTCAATATATTTAGAATACCATAGTTGTCAAAAAATAGTTGCCTTTTCATTAAACAAATAAAGTGCATTAAAGGAAAGATAAAGAAAAATAAAGGAAATGAAAGATCACACTAGGACATTATTACCCAACAATGATTTATATCATGCTATATTTTATTATCTTAACAAGGTGTGAAGTATTAAATCTCTTGTACAGCAAATATAAATTCAGATTATAGAAAAATATATAGCACTGAAAAATGTAGATTACAGAGAAATTATAACACCTTGAAGAGGGAAACTGAAAAAAGATTGCATTTGCAAACATCGTCTTCCTATGCAACAAACAGACTTGCAACATGTAAAACTGAAATATCTGATTGTTTCTCTCTTTTTTGCATGAAAATAGTCTTATTTAATCTCTGGTATTCAAAATCAAGTTTGTTGGGTTGTTTTGAACTGAATATAATACATATAATTGTAATCAATGTTTGACAAAAAGCAGGCCACTCTAACTCAAAGAATATAAAAAGGAGACTTTTCACACCAGGAAATGATTTATCCAGCACCATCTGCTCATCACAGAGGTTTCTCTTTAGCTCACCTTAGTGTTTTACCCTCTGTATTATTGGAGGAAAGATATAATATTCTTCTTCTTGCAAACAGAACTTGGTTCGGTGCCCAGGAAGAACCTGAGACTCCTTTGATGCTCACATGTGCTCCTTTGATGCTGCTTTTACTGTAACTTATGCTCCACTCTCATCTGTCCACATAAGTCCCTTTTGCCTTGATGACAATCTCCTTTGTTCCTTACTGTTTGACCAAAACCCTAATACCACCAGGAGAATCCAAAAAACCACCTTTAACCCGAAGCATAGCAACAGGAAAGTATTTCTTAAAACTATGGTCTAAAAAAAATGTTGAGGGAAAGATCTAAAAACCCAAACGTTACAATACAGTGCAATATAGGGAAGATGGAGATTTATTTATTCATTCGTGTAGTAAGATAATTCTATATCTTCTTTCAATTTTGCAGATAGAGAAGTAACAGTTCTGCCAAAGCAAAACAGGCATTCGTGATCTACCTTAGATATGATGCATATTGAAACCCTAGTAACAGGGATCCTTATGCAACCGCACTAACGTGGGATTCATTGAAACCCACAATGATAAGACTTACGTGGCTGTTAGTCAGATACCACCAAGATGGGTCTGACACCTGCCACAGGCAAAAGTTCACCATCTTTTTCTGTT
Source organism: Boaedon fuliginosus (assembly GCA_027560395.1). Taxonomy (NCBI): domain Eukaryota; kingdom Metazoa; phylum Chordata; class Lepidosauria; order Squamata; family Lamprophiidae; genus Boaedon; species Boaedon fuliginosus. Next base: position 20,523 of record JANHGC010000312.1, on the reverse strand, counting down.
GCCAAAAAATAATTTCAATATCATTTGTGTCATCCTGTTCTTCTGCTTTCCTTGCCAAGCATGATGTTTTTCTCCAATCCATCCTCAGTCCACTTTTATGCTCAAAGGATGCAAGGTTTACCTTATTGCTCATTACTTCAAGAAAAAAGTTAGCTCTGTATGGTCCTGAAAGAGCTGAAGAAACGTCTTGGATGAGAAGTGAAACATCTTCAAAGAAAAACCAGAAAGTCCAATTGCCTCTTTAAAAAGCACCTTTGGGACCTCTGAAAGAAGTTGTGGTTTGATTTTTCTTGAACAAGGCATCTCTCTCTCCCTCTCTCTCTGGTTCAATTTGACAACTTTCACTCTAACTCCAACCTTCAATTTTTGAAGGAGTTTTGTTGAAAAGAGCATGAGGTAATTAATTACAGAGACTCTCACAGAAAATAGATTATATATTTCAATTAAGAACCAGGGTCAATTATGGGATACTAACAGCACAGGTCACACTAAACAATAACCTTCGTAAGGACCTGGATGGGAGAGTACTATTTTTGATTCTGTTAAATTTTTAGATAGCGTTCAATGCCATCAGTCATCATATTCTTTTGAATCACCTGCAAGATTGTGAATTTTATAATAATCCCACTTCTACACAAGTGGGTAGTGTCATTTGGTAGTCATGGAAGATGTGCAGTTGAACCCTTGGCTGCTTCAGTATAGGTGTTTCTCTCCCTATATGAACATCTATATAAAATCTCTAGAAGATATAATTAATCAGATTACAAACATACTTATAATATCCACTATATATCACCAATCTGAGTCCAGATGGAAGTTCTAAATTGGTTTCTGGAGAATATAAGAAAGAAATAAGCTCAGATTAAATCATATCAAGGCAGAGTGGCTGTTCAACAGGAAGAATCTAGGTTATATCGGTTATATCCCTTTAAAGAACTGCCCTATGGTCTGGTCATTCTGCTTGAGGCTCATGCAGAAATGGCAGAGGGAGAGGAACAGATTTCCCCAGGTTCAGACAGTATTCAAATAATGATCCTACTTAAGCCAGGACATTTTTGCAACAGTAACTCATACCCTGATCACTCCTTGATTGGATTGTCATACAGAATTTTGGGAGAGGCTGCCTTTGGAGACTATGCTATTCCATCAGGACTTTGTATTAGACTGTGACAATTGACTTACTTTTTTAAAAAAGGAGAATTACAGTGTCCTATTGTATTTTCTTTGTTGTGCAACAGAGTTTTCTGATTGGCATGGTTTTCAATAATTGCAAATTAAATATGTAGGTAAATAAATAAAGTACCTAGGAATGGAAACTATGAGGGGAAACTGGAAAATAAGGATACTTTGGTTTGAATAACAATTTGAACATGAATCATAGTCAGCTACAAGTATTTGACTATTCTAAATTCGATTTGAACAGTTTGTAATTTAGTTTGCTATGAGTAACTTCATTGTAATAGAACGTTACATGAGCTAGGCTATTAAGTACATTAAACCATAATGAGTTTGCAGTGTAATTGTTTTTTATTAACCTGCATTTAAGACTGAGTATGTTTTGTGAATGCAGTATAAGTGCAGTTTGCCCCAAGTTATTTAACAAAGAGGAGGAACTTGAATGAGGCACTGTCTCTCATCCTCAGAACTGTCCTCAACTATACTTCATCTAGCAGGGGAACCATACTGCCTCAAGCTTCTTGAAGGGAAGACATGATAAACTTAATATCTAAAGAAACAGTAAAGCCACAATTCTTATAAAATATATGCCCCTAATATTAATATGACTATGGCTTAAAGTCTGATATGCAGTATAAAAGAAAATAATGCTTGTATTGCATGTAGAGTAATGGGATTTCTCCTGTTCATAGTTGTCTGTACATTCAAAGCATCTTTCTTTGGAGGGCAATTATATGATTCCCGCTGGTAAACCAACCTGGAGCAGTAGAGCAACTGTTAATCAGTAGCGATGTTTTGTTCCTTCACACAACCATCTGTTTCAATCATATTCAACACAGCAGTCCTGCAAATTTCCTCAGCTTGCTATTAGTATATGACTCCCATTCATATTTAAGATTTCCCCCCAAGCTGTGCTGTGAAACCTAAGCTGAAAGGTAGAATTTAGTGGCAGATAAGCTCCTGTACAAAAGGATATTTCACTGGAAGCCGTATTTTGTTGATTGGATCATGAACCTTGGCAGAAACTGTCCTTTTTGTGACATCAATTATAACTTAGACAATTATAGGCAGTTTATACATGTTCAGCAGTTAAACTCTGACAAGCACAATAATCACATTTTTCCTGAGATTACAGTGTTCTGCATTTTGCAAACATTTCTTTAAAAGCAGAAGTATTTTTCTGCATAAATTGTTATTTAATATGTGCAAAACTATCATTTTTCCTTTAGTTCTTTTGGCACTTGTGCACTAAAGTACAGATGTCTTTGTACAATTGATAAGCATCATCTAGAGACAAAACTCTCAGAATTCTGTGCTGGAATTTGCTTAATTAAAATCTGATCACAGTTTGGAACAAGTAGTTCTATTAAAATATTAAAAAAAAAAGAAAACAGTCATTTGCCTTTTGTGAAAATAGGAACCAACTATAATACCAAATGTACATATTAGAAGTGGGCCTCATCAGCTACCTGGCTCAGGGCTGGAATAATTTACAATGCTGTTTTCATTATTCTGCCATCATTTGTCTTCCTGAGGAGCCATCCCAATAGAAGCTCTTCCTCCCAATAATCCACTGTGCCACTTATTTTAAGAGGTTTGCAGTTTTCAATGCATTCGGAGTGAGATTGCTCTGGGTTGATTTGTTCTCCACTGAGGATGGGTCTCCAACTGATTGCTGTGTGATAGGGTCATACCCTTTGGGACAGAATCAGAATTTGATGCTGATAATTAAAATGTGAGAAACAGGCCAAGAAGAAAGTATGCATCTTACTTTGCAAGCTTTTCAAAAATATATTTGATTCAGAGCAAACATTAAAAAGTGAACATTTTTTAACACTGAAAAATGAGAAAATAAATAAAAATAATAATTTTGTTTATTTATGGTCTGGAACCTTGGAAAAAATGGTAGACTTAAAAATTCTGATTTTCACTTCTGGAGGAAAGGCCGTAGCTTCTATGGGTGGGAATGATCAGATTTTAAAAATGGAAGCGCATTGATCAAACAGCAACTAGCTTGTTACAGAGTCAAATGATTTATATTCCTCATTTTGTCTGTGTTTGAACACTCAGCACAGTAATCTCCCAAGTAAAAGATGTGAACCTGAGATAGCATCTGGACAAGGAAAGCAGATGAGAGAACCTTAAGATCAGTGGCCCAAAGGAACAGGGAAGAAAACAGCAATAGCTACATAAATCATGAATGCAAGGCCCTAGTCTTCATGAAAAGTATATATATTTATTTTGTAATGTATTGATATGATTGACACATTCATACCATCTTTAAAAAAAATTCTTTCCCATTATTGGTTTTATTATGACAACTTCTTTTTGACCGCTTTCATTTGAGTGTGAGAGAAACTTCTACATCTGTCTTATAAAATCTGTCTTTTTTACCTCTCCTTTTTTCTTTTTTTAAAAAAGACACGTTGAACCTTTAAAACTCTGAATTATACAAATTGTACGACAGAAATCAAATCTTGGATTTGATGGGATATAATCTGTCAGGAAGAGAAAAAGCAATTTTTGACAAAAGCCCAAGTAGCGTTATGTTCTGTCCCTCCTTTGAGGCTAAACAAAATCCTGCTGTTTCTGGTATGCATCTTCTGATCCAGTTTGGCGCTCAGGCAGGGAATTCTCCTTGGGCTTCTAGAGAGAACTGCATTATTACTTTAATGTTCCACTCCCCTTTTCTAAGCCACACAGGCAGCGTAGGAGACACCATTCATCATGAAATCCTTTGAAGCAGCCCACAAGGAATGTTAGTTCACTGGAGCAACTGCTGATAGGCATTCATACACCAAAGAGCAGTGCCTGATTTTATCAGTAGTACATTTCTTTTTAAAATTTCACCAAAACTTATGCTAATGGAAGAAATACATCATAGCAAAATTACGGCTTGCAGGGATGGAAGTTGATTACAGCCACTTAGGTTTGGCTCTTTCAGAAGAAGGATACATATTCTCTCCTTTGGCATGGTATTCGAGGTTCAGTGGTAAGATTTACATGGCTTTGACTGAGCCAACTTCATACAGAGTTAAGTAGATCCATTTTTGGATCTACTTAGGCCTGAGGAATATATATGATGCATACCCCCATTTTTGCAATAGCTGGGTCAGTGTTAAAATTATAGATTTTCTTTAAAAGCCAATCCATGCTATTAGAAAGTCTTTTTTATTTTGCATACAGGATGATATTTTATTTCTTTTTAGAACAAACATATGAATTCCAGTTGAGCCTAGAGTGAAACAGAGAAAGAGAGCGAGAGAGAGGTTTGCAAAACCCTTGCAGCTAGGCGTAAGTATGTTGTTGGAGTAAGTTTTGAATACTATGAGGCTCTGTAAATTGAGAATAGGCTGGAATAGAGTAATTTCAAAGGCTAGCTTTCAGGATTGTGTGAAACTGCATAGCAATATCATACATTTCATTTGAAATTGATTAAAATTTATGGGAACCAATAAAAAGGGGCCAGTTCTAGGCTACACTTTTTCATAGTATCATTTTATTTTTTCAGTTGATAGATTTGCAGTAAATTGATTGCTTCTCTATTACTACCATTTTACAGATAAGAAAACTGAAACCATTGTGGGTTTGGTATTTTTGGCTTTGCTTGAGGTTATCAACTCCAATGCTCCAGTGGGTTTTAAAGCCAATATTTAAGAGATCAAAAAAGGCTTTAGGTATAGAACTAGGCTGGATTTTTATTTTCCTAATCAAGAGTTTTGCTACGCCTATTGGCACCTCACTTTTTTTTCAAACAAATTTATTGGTTTTCTACAAACATTAAAAAAGCATACAATTAAACAAACAAAATACAAATCACATTTTCCTTTTAAGAGATACAGATCTTGGAGTTGTTTTGAATATAGTCTGCTTATCTCCTTTCCTCTATACTGTTTCATCTTTACTTAACATTTCTACATGTATCTCTAACCTCTATATCTTAACCAGTTATATAATGCTTCCCAAATTTTATAATATTCAGAGTCTTTTTTCCCTTTGATTTTCACTGATAGCCTGCTCATTTCGGCAGACTCTAAAACTTTAGCGATTCTTTGTGCTTCGTTCGGTATTATTTTGGTCTTCCAACATTGGGCGTATACAATTCTGGCTGCTGTCAAGATATTTAAAGTTATGTATGTTTTCTCTTTATTTGAGTTTCTGTGGCAATATTCCAAATAAATATATTTTGGGTTTTAATTCAAGTGAATATTTTATTATTTCTTTTAACCATAGCCAAATTTCTTTCCAAAATTTCTTGGCTTTTGGACAGCTCTACCACATATGATAGTATGTGCCCGAGCTATTTTTACATTTTCAGCATTTTGTGTTACTATTTTTATTCATTGCTGCCAATTGTGATGGTGATAGTGCCATCTATAGAACATTTAATACCAGTTTTCCTTATATGCCACAGATAAAGTTAATTTAATATTCCTGTCCCAAATTTGTTGCCAATCTTCTGAGCTTATTATGTAGCCAAATTTTTTTGCCCATGTTGTCATATTTTTCTTTGTTTGTCCTTCCGCCAAACTATGTAGCAGTAGATATTTATAAGTTTTCCTTATAATTTTTTCTCCTGTACCTGTTAATATCAAATCTAGTTCATCGATTCTATTCACTATTCCAAATGTTTTCTTATCCTTTTCATAATTAGCTTGAAGCAAGATTTTGGATCACCATGTTAAATTGAATCCTTGGATTTTTAGTTCTTGTGATGTTTTCATCTTTCCTCTATCGTTTAGTATGTCCTTAAGTGGCACCTCACTTTGGCATGTCAGCTTGTTCATTTTGTAGCTATTTGTTTCCTTCAGTGAGTTAACTATAAATTGCAGAAGAAAATAATTCAGTTACAGCTATAATAATGTCCCATTTGCACTTATGCTTCGTTTGTTTCTCATATAATTGTATCGATATTTCAAAAACACGTTTAATTCATGCAAGCAGTAATCGGTGGTGCATTGTTGCAACAGACTAGGATAAAATTATCATTTAAATTTTTGAATGCTTTTCCCCACTTTCAACAGTACCAGCAGTTTTAATGTATGGAAATCTGCAAACATTTGCATTGCAAATTAGACTGGAAAATTGCCTGAGCCAGAGCCATCAGTGGAAGCCACTTTGAGGCATTTTCTGCAGTATCTTAATGTCTGCAGCCATGTGAAAACATTTCCAGCTTTATTTAGTCTTTTGGCGGTGCGCCTCAGTTTTTCTTGCAAAAGAGGAGTTAGTGCTTCTTCCCTCAGCTCTCTTTTTTTCTTCCTTTTCTCACGGAATGCTGCTAATTAGTTTTCTTTCAAAGTAACTATAATTGTGCAAGTAAGAGATTCAAGATTGTACTCTTTTCAATAAATTATTGGGGAGGGGAAAATCTGTTTGAAAATCAAAGGGAAGGCTTACCAAGAATTATTTCCTCCTTTGTCTTGCCGCACAAATTTGGCTCCTCAATTCTATTTTCATTGGGAAGAAAATGCTAATTGTGCTCCCTACCTATTTGGATCAGGACTGTAACAAGACTATTTTATCACTTCCTCCAGATCTGCTAGCCACACTTGGGTATATCAGACAAGAAAATCAACTCCAGATAAAAACCAGAACATTATTAAACTGGCTAGAATACTGCATCCAGTTTTGGTCATCACACAATAAAAAAGATGTTGAGACTCTAGAAAGAGTGCAAAGAACAGCAACGAAGATGATTATGGGACTGGAGGCTAAAACATATAAAGAACGGTTACAAGAACTGGCCACAGCTACTCTAGTGACTAGTCTAGCCTAGTGGACTAAGTAAGACATAATAGCAGTGTTCCAATATATGAGGAGCTGCCACAGAGAGGAGGGGGTTCAATCTGTTCTCCAAAGCACCTGAAAGCCAGACAAGAAATAATGGATGGAAACAGATTGAAGAGAGATTCAACCTGGGAATAAGGAGAAATTTTCTGACAGTGAGAACAATCAACCAATGGAACATATTGCTTTCAGAAGTTGTGGGAGCTTCATCACTGGAAGCTTTCAAGAAGAGATTGGACAGCCATCTGTCAGAAATGGTGTAGGTTGACCTGCTTGGGCAGGGAGGGGTTTGGACTAGCATAGCTGACTGAGTAACTTTGGGAGTTGAAGTCCACAAGTCTTAAAGTTGCCAGGTTTGGGGACCCCTGCACTATAGAAAGATGGACCACCCTACCATCTAGAATAAATACATGAATAGGACATTTTTTCAGTCCTTTAAAAAAAGTCCTTTAAAAAAAAAACCCTCAGTATGTAGCTTAGAGATCTTCTACAGCTGCTCTGTTACTTATTCTGAATTTTTCAGAAAAGAACGCAAAAGGAAATGATGTCCAAATTTGGGTGGAATCTGATCTTTTTTCTTTCTAAAGATCACACACCTGCAAATCATCAAAACCATTACACTTCCCACACTGATTCCATGGAGATCAATTGTAGTGGATTGCCAGCCTTCAATTTAGCCTCCACATTCTTTCTTCTGTGAACAGAACATTATTAAAGCCAGAAAAGGTTCCCATTCACTGGAATGCTATTGAGCCCAAGAATTGCATGTAGTTCAATTCTTAAATACTGAGAAGTGTTTTTGGTCTTGCTTTGAAGTGGGCTTCTGCCAGGAGAAAAGCTGCTTTTTGTCAGTTACAGGTTGATTAGTGTTCCTGGCTCTATGATTACCTGGCTTTTGCCACACTTGGCATGTAACGTATTTTGGAATTCTCAAGAGCTGTTATTTCAAAGAAATTAGCTAATATTTCAAGATTGACCTAAAAGAACAGAAAGTCATTGAAGCCATCCTTCCATTTTCCAACAATTCAAGAACCTTGGGTGTATGGAAGGAACACTTTGTGATGATGTGGTGTATAAACTTGTTACACTTGAGCAGCAGAGTGCTAAACGTTGAACCATGACTTCATGTGAAGCCAAAGTTACCTAAAGGTCAATCGAGGGTTGTTATTGTTGTAGCAGTAGTTCTCCAATAACCAACATTTAAACAGAAACTTTGCTTATTGGAAAACCACACAAATATTTAAAATATAAAAGAAAATGCAATAAAACGGAGTTACTGTGCAGTACATAAAATATGCAGTATATATTGAAATGCTATCTTGGCAAAATGCAGCATTTAAAACCAAGTGATTTTTTGGTTTAAAGTTACTGGGGGTGGGGGAAATGGAGTGTTCTTTTGGACAAAAATACCCATGTAGGTATAAACTGGTAAGGGCGTGTGTTTGTGTGGTGGTGTGGGTGCACGTGCATGCATACATATACCTTCGAGTCCAGGGGTCTTCAAACTTGGCTCTTTCAAGACTTGTGGACTTCAACTCCCAGAATTCCTGAACTGACATGACTATGGGAGGAATTCT
>JANHGC010000304.1:223457-238518 GCA_027560395.1 Boaedon fuliginosus | reverse complement strand
GTAGTTTTCTCTCAAACCTGCAGTAGAACACATTCAGGTCATCTGCCAGTTGTTGGTTTCCTTCAGCATGGGAAGGAGGTTTGCTGTAACAGGTGATATTTTTAAGAGCTTTCACTATTAGGATATATACATACCAGTTTCAAACCATGAGCTACGGTAGAAAATTCTTTATAATCCCAATTTGTTTGGGAACAATTGTAATTGTTATTTACTGAATGGGAAACCATGTTTACATATTGATTCAGCTTGTTTTTCTATTCAGGTAAATTTGGGACCATGCAAACGGCTGTGGTAATTTGGACTTGGCTTGTGTACCTTGGATCTGGCTTTTCTTTTGGCTACCCTTTATATAGATGCTATAAAAACATTTACACTGGAATGTTTAAAAAATATTTAAAATAATTCCTGACTTGGTACCCATATTACTAAGAATCCATTTTACATCCCTAATTCACCAGTGGAAACTAAAAAAGTCAGGACTCATTATTTATGACTGAAAAACCTGCCTGAAATTTTGAGTTAAAATCATACCGCATGTAGAAAAGAAGAGAAAAATTGTTTCATTATTGTTGCATATGACCTTCAGATTGGATTTAGCACTTGCACTAAAACATGGTTTATTTTAATCATTGTTTATTGAATCAATTACAGTTGAATGGATTTACATGTCTCATTCAGTGGTGGGTTTCAAAAAAAATTCCTACCAGTTAGGAGAGCCCACTTCATGGATAAATTAGTGGGTCACTATTCTTTTATTGAAGCTGTTTAAAAATATATATATTTAATCCATAGAATCATAGGGCTGCAGAGGACCTCAGAGATCTTCTAGTCCAACCCCCTTCTCAAGGCAGGAGTCTTATACCTTCCCAGCCAAATGTTGTCCAATCTATTTTCTAGGGAGGAACACCCACAACCCCATTGATTTATTGTTCTCACTGTCAAAAGCTTTCTCCTTACTTCTAGGTTGTATTTCTCTTTGACAAGTTGCCACCCATTGCTTCTTACCCTTATCCTCTTTGGAATTCCAGAGAAGGTCAATCCTCTCTTCTTTGTGACAGCCCTCAAATACTGGAAGACAGTTATCATGCCACCCCGCCACCCATTCTTCTGTTCAATAGACTAGACATACCTAGGTCCAGCAACCATTCATTTAACCTCCAGACCTTTTATCATCTCTGTGTCTCTTCTGTGCACATTTCCTGAGTTTCAATGTATTTTTTGCATCATGGTGACCAGAACTAAATGCAGTATTCCAAGTGTGGCCTCGCCGGTGCAGAGTAAAATGGTACTATCACTTCTCATTGTCTTGACGCTTTCCCTTTGCTGATGCTGCCTAAGACTGCATTGGCATTTTGGCAACTACAGCACATTGCTGGCTTATATTTATGTTTATGTTTATTAGATTAATACCCCGCCTCTCTTCCCCAATCAATCAATTGATCCACTAGGATACCTAGATCCCTCTCACAATTAATGCTGTTGAGCCAAGTATCACCTATTCTATACCTATACATTTAGTTTTTCCTGACTAAATGGAGGACCTCACATTTCTCACCACTGAACTGTATCCTGTTGGATAGGGACCCATATTCAAGTCTGTCATGATTCTTCTGCATCTTGAGCTTATCTTCCAAAGTATTAACTATTTTCCCCAGGTTGGTGCCATCTGCAAATCTGGTGTCTTTGTCTTCTATCCCCTCATCTAGTTCACTTATGAAGATGTTGAAGAGTAGTGGACCCCAGGCAGAACCTTGATGTTCCCTATTGCATACTTCCCTCCATGTAGACAGAGTTCCATTAAGGATTACCTGCTGAGTATGAATTGTGAAATATTGTGATTAAATCTCTTGGATTTATTCTGTTTGCCTTTATTTATTTATTTGATTCATTCTTCTACAATTTTTGGTCAATTTAAGGCAGCGTATATACCCAATCTCCTCCCTCCTATTTTCCCCATAACAGCAGCCCTATGAAATGGGTTGGCAGAGAATGACTGACCTAAAATCACCCAGCTGAATTTTATAGTACAATTTTCTAGGCTGTTCATTAGTATTTAATATAAAATGTTATAACTAAATTCAGGAATACAAATGTTAAATCTGAAAGTTGTCAAGTTATTCAAATATATTTTTCTTTTGTTTTTCCCGAGTGAGTATGGAAAGAAACACCAAGAGGACATTCTATACATGCATCCACAGGAATATTATAATAGAATGCCTTTTTACTTTCTGCTGGCTATGAAATATCTTTCACAAGACCTGCAGGTTAAGTCAATGTTCCCTTTCTCTTAGATTTGTTGACATAAGTGGATCTTAGGGGCCCTTGAGGGAGTAACTGTTGCCTAGGGTTTGGCTATGCTGAGTGGAATAAACTTTGTTTACTCTAGGTAGAACCAGGTTAAGATGAAGAGAAAGCAAGTGAAGCATTTTAAGCTGTATAGAAGTTTGCTTTACTTGAAAAGTTTCTTTGATATAAAAAAAGCCTATTTAAAATCTAAGATAATTTTTTTTAATATTCCCTTTCTTTTTTTCTCGTACATAAACAGCTATCTAAATATGGATATAGGTATTTATTAGAATGAAAAGCGAAAAGTAATTGCACACTGTATAATTTAATAAATCACAATTGGTTGAATCCATGCAACAAATGAAATCATATACCATTATATTACAACACACAATAATGGAACTTGAATGACATGCTACTACTTGAATGACATGCTACTTCAGACAACCTATCGTACAAGTTTACACAATGTGTGAACTAGGCCTTTTCTTTCAGTTTTGTATGCAATGCTCTTACTAGTCCTGTATTACATAAAAGAATAAGGCTCGGTCTTCACTGAGGCCGATGGCATTGATGTTCAGTACATTGGAATATGTATGATGCCCATTTGTAGTTGGAACAAGAATTTGAAAGAGGGAGGGAGGGAGGGAGGGAGGAAGATAATGAAAGAATGACAGAGAAAGGAAGGAAGGAGAAGGAGGAAGGGGAAGAGGGAGTTAGGAAGGAAGGATGAGGGAGTAAAGAAAGAAAGAACAGTGAAAAAAGAAAGAAGGGAAGAAAGAGAAAGAAGGAAGGAAAGAAGTAGGGAGGGAGAGAAGGAAGGAAATTTCCAATGCTCTCTGTCATCCTCCCACATGGCAACTCAGTGAGGAAGCTGTCAGGAAGTTAGAAGTCTTCCTACTGCATTTTTTGGCCTATTTGTAATAATTTTATTTCTCTGTTTAGGCAAAGAAATATTTCTGAAATGATGAGACAATGGGGCACGGTTTGTCAAGTTCTTAACCATACCATGGTCTCTTATATTACATTCTTTGTAATTATGTTTTTGTCTATATGCACATTATGTAATATCTTTATTCCAGGCTCATTTTTTCCAGCAGTCATGCCTTTATATGTTTCCTGCTCTTATTCATAGCATTTTTCAGTTTATCTTCCCAACCATCCTTTTTCATACTGCTTTATAGCGTAATCCTATACCTTTATGGCACATTATAACATAATTCTTTTCATGCTGTTCTGAAGAATATACAGATCTTTTTTCCTTTTCTTCTATGGGAGATAAATTTGATATATTTTCATACTCATAATTTCTCTACCTTCAATTATTCCACTTCCACCCTAATTCCCTCACATCCTGGACATAAATTGTTTCAACTTCTACCCTCAAAATGATGCTACAGGGCACTGCACACACAAGAACTAGACACAAGGACAGTTTTTTTCCTACATGCCATCACCCTGCTAAACAACTAGTTCCCACAACACTGTCAAATTACTTACTAAGACTGTATCACTACTACTCTTCTCATCCTTCCCAATACCTATCTCCTCCCACTTATGACTATCATCGTGTTGTTGTAACTTTACAATTTAAATTGTCTTATCTGGTCTCCTAGTATGATTTGATTGCTTATTAGTATCCTATGACTATCACTAAATGTTATATCTTATGATTCATGTTGAATGTATCTTATTATTATTACTATTATTATTTTCCTTTATGCACACTGAGAGCATATGCACCAAAGACAAATTCCTTGTGTGTCCAATCACATTTGGCCAATAAACAATTCTATTCTAAATCCAGCAGTCTCATTTGTCTACCATCTATATGGTTTTCATTTGGATTTAGATTACATTGGATGAAATGCTCACCATGCCAAAGTACACAGCACCTAGGATCACTAGTAACATCTGGTATGGAATCTGAATCATCAGTTTTTGATGATTACCACTGTAGTATAGTGGTTAAGTGGTAATAGGTAGATGAAGAAGATCTAAAATTTTGTTTTCCAGTCAACAATAGCAATAGCACTTAGACTTATATACCATTCCACAGTGTTTTTCAGCACTTCCTCCTGTACTTGAGATTTAAAATAATCACCGCATAACAAGAATCAACAGCAGCTGTTAGAAATGAGTGAAGTCCTGCCAAGATACCAGGAAGAAACTTGTTCATTTGTGGTCTGATAGTCACTAATATCCACACTAGACTGGGCATCAATTGGGAACAGTAATCTGTGTAGCTACTGCATTTTTTTTGCAATCCTGTAGGAAAAGGGTAAATTTCAGTACTGAATACCTCCTTACAATTCTATTCCTATTCTCTTTTTATCTTTGCTCTTGATAGTTTTTTAATATGTACATTTTGGAAAATTTAATAACATTATGAAGAAGAACAGAAATGTATGTTCCAGTCCAGTCCAGGTGTATTTGCCAGGGTGCAACCAAAACTAGCTGTGTTGTAATGTGTGGAAGCAAAAAATAAAAATTGGGTGAGTGAGATTCAGTGATTCAGGGAACGGCATTATTTCTTGCCTTTTCCCATGACTGCAGGGATTAAGATAAATGATGTGGAATAATGCAAGGTTAATTAATTGTGTCACAAGAGGGAAATTAAGTCACAGAATGCAGGTTATCTTGGCACAGAATTTAAGTTGGCATAGAAATAATTTCTTTTTGCATTTGGCAAATATTTGCAGATCCAGCTGAGAGGATTGCTGGTCGTTCTAATTGGCTACTTGCTCTAGAAAATTAACTGAAGACTATTACCTGAAGCTTTAAAAAATTTAAAACGTTACCTTCTCTCAGATTAATAATTCTGAACATGCAAGTAGAGTGAGATTTGTAGTTGTCATATTTTTCTGCTATACCAGTGATGGCGAACCTTTTTGGCACCGAGTGCCAAAACCAGAAACAAGTGAGCCTGCGTGCTCACCCGCATGCCAGAAACTGAAAGAACACGTGATTTTGGTCTGCATATGTGTGCAACTTCAGTTTTCCGCACATGTGCACAAGACCAGCTGTCTTGTGCGCATGCGCCGGTTCCGCTTGGTGGCCTTTTGGGTTCCCTGGGTTGAAGGGCCCCTCCCCAGCCTGCCTGGGGCGAGGGGAGGTGATGGTGGCCGCCCTGCCACCCGTCCCCAAAGAGGGGAAAATACCTCTCTCCAGCTGGAGCCCTTCCTGGCTGCACGGACTGCTCTGCCTGAAGGGAGGGAGGGAAGATCCAGACCCCGTGTTCTTGCCGGCAGCTCTGCGAGGAAAATGAAACTGAAAGTACAGGTGGGCCATGCGTATGCGCGCTCCAGAACCCAGAAGAGAAACAGGTGATGGCTCTGCATGCCCAAAGAGATGGCTCTGCGTGCCACTTCTGGCATGTGTGCCATAGGTTCACCATCACTGTGCTATACCAATAGTTCTACATCAGAATTGGAGAAAATGATCTCTTATTTTTTTCCTTTTTGTTTCTAGCCAAAGTTAGAAGATGCTTCTATTTTTTGTATAAACTGATAAAGCTTGGCTTCAAACAAGTGGGGTTTAGCAGAAGTAAAATTGGTTAGAAGATACCTTGAAAAACCGAATCACCATCTTGTAGAAACTTACAATAAATTTGAATCTGGTGTAATGGTTTTGTGTATCAGGTTATAACCTGAGATCGTTATATATTTTCCCTTTTGATGGAGAAGCAAATATTGAGGTATACTTTTCTTCTTGAAAAACACCCAAAATCTAGTTGGACAATGCCTTCATTAAAACCAACCAAAATGCCACAAAAAGGGGGTGCAAGCGTCAAGTTCACCAGTTTTCTCAAAGAACCAGTTTAGCAATCTTTTAATTTAATTTTATTTTTGTGTCCTTCTTGAAATGAAGGTATTCACACTAATTAATCTGTAATGGGGTTTTTGCATTTAAGAGAAACCGTGAGGAGTGGGGTTTTCCTTTAAATTAAATTGAGCGTGCAAACTAATGCTTGCCAGCAAACACTTGAGTGAATCTATGATACTCACTGATAATAAGTGGAGAAAAATCACAAACTCTTCAATATTATTATTGTGAGCTTCCTTGCTCCAAGTTTTACCTAAAGTATACTTAATCCTAAAATCCAAGTATATGTTTTCCATTAAGGAAAGTCAACCAGTGTTATCTCAGTGTCCAGACTTGGCAAGCTTTGATAGGAATAAGTTTGTTTGCGTTAACAAACGGTGTGGACAAGTTTGAAAGGGAATCACAGGAAAAGCACTGAGGATGATCAAGTATCTGGGAGAGGAAAGGGGAAAGCAACAGATAGGCTTGTTCTCAAGAGATAAGATTAAGAGTGGAGATGCTGACATTTTCCCCTGGTTTTCCCCCCCTGCTGTACCACCAAGTATCAGATATATGCAGGATGAATCATTTGACCTTTTTGTCCTCTTAGATATATTTGATTGCATCTCCCCATCCCAAAAATAAATGCAAAAGATATGTAGGCACTATAAGGCATAGTGGCTATGGATAGAGGTTGAAATGTTTCATTAAAAGTTCAGTTTCCATTGTTGTCCTTTAGATAATGAGAGCAGGGCAGGGGGCAGAAATAAATCTGGCTGTCTGGCTTGTTCCCACTTGCATTTCCCCACTTTTCTCTCATATTTTTTATATTGATATAGCCCCCCCCCCAAATATGAATGGAATATTCTCCTCCTCCATGCATATTAACCAAATATACCAAGATTAAAATGTCCCTATCACAGAGCAGGTCAAGTTGCCTTTCCCTTAAAGTTAAGACTAAAGTTAAGAGATTGAAGCTTTAGTTCAACATCACAAATCTGACTGGTATACAGGAATTCAGATCCAGAACTAAAAAAATTAAGCATTGAATGAATATTTCTGTCTGGATAGCTCTGTTTGATAGGGTCACTTTTTCCCTGTTTATTCTTTCACCAGGTTGCTTGTTTCTTTGCTGGGGTGGAGGGCCCCTTGTCCTTGGCTGCCTCCTTTACCATTATCTCCCCTGGAGTCCTGAAAGATGCAGCTTTAAGTCCCAATGCTGTCAGAACAGCCAGTTCATTTTTAACAGAAGAAGTCCAAGAACATATCATTAAGCTGAGTTCCAAGAAGGGCACGCACAGCGAGACCCCATCTATCATGGGCTTTTCAGGCTGCAGCCTTTTCTGTGGCTTTCCGTTTGAGAAGGGAGAGACACAAGCATCTGTGCTCAGTCTTTCCACGCCTTTCTAAAGGATTCATTAAAGACTCAAGCTTCTGCAAAGACTGTTAGCTTTGTGTACTGCGTAAAGTCCCGCAGCGTATTTCTACACAAAGACTCAGACACATGTCTGTGTAGAGAATATATACATACATTCTTATATATTGCAATTCTTCACTCTTCTAGGTGCTTGTAGTGAGCTTCACCTTCTCCAGTTTAGTGTCTTCTCAACATCTTTAGGCTACAACCTGCAGGACTTCTATCCATCAGGGCCTTGCCAAAAATGATAGGAATCCTACCTATAATAATATTTATTTATTTTTATTTATTTATTGGAATTTGTCAAACAATGAGAACAAGAATAAGAGAATAAAAATACAATGACAGGGACGATAGGCATGTTAGTGCATTTATGGATTCCCCCTCTATTGACCACTTAAGTATGAAGTAAGGTCCACGGAAGTCAATTTGTGACTGAAACTGTGAATATTTGTACCTGAGTCAACTGAATCAGGTAGGGCATTCCAGGCGTTGACAACTCTATTACAGAAATCATATTTTTTACAGTCAAGTTTGGAATGATTTACATTGCATTTAAAGCGGTTGTCCATGTGTGTATTATTGCGATTAAAACAGAAAAAATCATTTACTGGTAAAACATTACTACATATAACTTTGTATGTAATACCTAGGTTTGACTGCAAGCGATGCAGTTTTAAGTTACCCAAGCCGAGAATTTCGAGCCTAGTAGCATAAGGAATTCTGTTGTGTACAGAAGAGTGCAAGAATTCTCGTGAAGTACTTCTGAACCTGCTTGATTGTACTGATGTCAGATATATGGTGGGGATTCCAAACAGTTGCATATGAATATGAACAGGAACCAAATTGATGGAAGATAGTTTAATCCTGTGCCACAAAATTAATAGGCTGATGTTTAAAAATAGTGTGAAGGAGAGCAATCTTCTACAGAGGTAGCCTGTTTCCCTGAAAATACAACCTCTCCTGAAAGTAAGTTTCCCATTTTGGGAGCATCATGTCAGCACGTTTAATTAATATGTTTCCTTCGTACCCCCCACTTCTAATTATATAAACAAACTTAATAACTTTACATTCCAAAAGACCCATAAAAGAACATGACCAATTCATGAGAATCAAAAAGCTCCCAAAATTATCCTATGGAGATGGGAAAGAAATTTACTCCCTTGGTATTCAAGGATAGATTTAAGATATGTCTTAATATTGTAAACATGAAAAGATGGGATGATATGTTTCTATCTAGCATGGTATATATTTAATGTGTAAATGGTTGGGATATAAAATATATTATTAAATGGATCTTTTAATCACAACTATATGTAATTTTAATTGTACTTTTTTGGGAGGGAGTGCTTTCAAATCAGTTTTTGACTCCCGGTCATTGCCTGGATAGGTCTTTATAGTACAGATACTCCTTGATTTAGAACTGTTCATTTATTGGCTATTCAAAGTTACAACGTCATTGAACAAAGTGACTTATGATCATTTTTCACATTTACAATTGTTGCAGCATTCCCATGGTCATGTGATCAAAATTCAGATGCTTGACAAATGACTCATACTTATGACAATTGTAGTATCCCAGGATCATGTGATCCCCTTTTGTGACCTTCTGACAATCAAAGTCAATGGGGAAGGTGGATTCACTTAACAAACATATTACTAACTTAACAATTGCAGTGATTCATTCAACAAATGTGGCAAAAAGGTAGTAAAATTCACTTAATAAATGTCTCACTTAGCAACAGAAATTTTGGGCTCAATTGAGGTCATAGGTTGAGGACTACCTGTATTCTTACAAAGATTTTTCAGACAGGGTTTTTCCTTGCCTGCTTCCTGGGGCTGAGGGAAAGAAACACTGGCCCAAGGTCATGTTGCTAGCTGGCTTTGTACCTAAATTGGAACTAGAACTCACAGTCTCCTGATTTCTAGCCTGATGCCTTAACTAATACACCAAACTGGCTCTAATTTTACTATTGGTGTCTTATTATTCTTAGTTCATTTTGCTGATAAAAAATTAAATAACAAAAATAAGTTATATAGATTGGTTTTATCAATTAGTATTCATTACAAGAGATAAATGGAACCTCTCTGTCCCAAGATCATCTGTTTCTGAGCCTAGATTCCACAGCAAAGAACAGAAGAAAACCATCACTTTATTTCCTTTTTGTGAGGTTTCAAAACTTCAAATTGTCAACTGATAGAAATTACTGGATTAAATTGATGGGTTGTTTGTCACTTCTGCCCTTTCTTCCTCCCTGATTTGCTCTATTCCTTTTCCTCTCTGCTTTTTTATTTCCAAATCGGCTTGTTGCATTAGAGCATGGATGTCAAACTCGCCGCATCAAATTCACGTTGCCGTCACATGACATATCACAATGGTTTTTTTCCCACAGAGCTGAGGTGGGTGTGGCCTGTGCATGATGCATCCAGGCTGCAGGCTGCCAGTTTGACACCCCTGCTTAGAGTGAGCACCTGCAAGTAACAGTATATTTTTCTTGTACTTGATAAAAGAGTAGACATAGTTGAAATAATAATGAGAGAACCAGTGGAGAAGAAGAACAAAGAAGTAACCTTGCAAAGAAGTAAAATGATCTTGACACCTCTGCTAGAAGATTGTGCTACCAATTTTGTTTATTCGGGATTATCTGCTTTTCCTCTAAAGAAGTCACCTCTTCCCCTTGACGTTCATTGCACATCTTTGTTATAGATTAGAATGAGAGATAGCCAAGGGTCTAAATATAAACTTTGCTATCAAGCAGGAAATTATTCCATGTCTCCTGGTTGAAGTTCAACATGCAATGATAGCTTTCTAGACTTTGAAGGTTCAGAGAGCATCCTGTAATAAAATAAAATTCTTAATCGGGGAGAAATTATTTGATTTATTGTGAAGGAATGGTTGCGTCCTTTCCCAAATTACTTTGCTCCCACCAACTGCTAGACATATCTTTTGCTTTTCAGATTATACAGTATATCAATAGTAGAACAGATACTCATCAAAAAACCCTTTTAGAATCACTATGTACAAGGAACTCATAGAATCACTATGAGTTTATATCAAAGTGAGAAGGTATCTGGGTTATAGGCTGCCGCAGTACACACTTCTTTTAATGGATTTTGGTATTTACATGTGGAGATCTATTCCAATATAAGTACCTTTATTTAATGAGATTGCTTTATACATTAAGGTATAATAGTTTATCCTCAGTTAATTATGAAATCATAGAATCATAGAAGAAGGTAGTTCTTGAAATTATCCATTCTACAAAGACTTTACAAGTTCTTTATGAGCTGTTTGATGGAACAGATAATAAAAGATATAACATAATGTTTGGCTTTTTGCGGTCCCTGTTATATATCTGCATGAATTGATATGCTGGAGTTTCATCTTTATATCATTAGGCACACCCACAAATTTTAAACTTCACATATGGTATAGTACACCAACTGTTTTGAGTTGTTGGGGGATCATTATTTTGAGTTTTTCATGATACCTCCCTCCATTTTTAATTATTAAAAAGAGCATACTTTTCTTACTCGTTTTGGAAAAGGTGAGAATATTTAGTGCAATTTCAGTGGAAGAGGATGAATTGGATTCTTGGTAGTGAGGGAGTTCACCGTTTTGCATAGTTCCCTGTGAAAATAGACGCTGAATTCTATGTCATCAGTGTGGATTGAACAAACTGTGTAAAGTACAAATTCAGTTTTTTCTAAGGAGCACTAGCCTTTTCATTCAAAAGCTACCCAGAATAGCTTGAGTTTTTTATATATGAATGTTAGGGAGGAAGAAGGATGAGAATAATCCAGAATTCTCACTAGCTAGCTTTTTCCTATGCCTACAAGTTGGCACTTCCTCTACATCTTTCTTTCTTCAAGCAATGTCCCCCAAATAGATTGGATTCCAAATCTTATTATTCCCAGAAACACATTGCCAAATTATTTGTGCTGTGCAGGAGAGATATTGGATAATATATTTTCCAGAAATCACAACTTCCAGTTGTCAGAAGACGTATATAGTTCTAGGTCAGATGACCTCCTAAGGAGAAGAAATATTTACAACAATTGCACTGCTACAGAATGAACCAGCTGGAGGAAGCCTGAGATGATAAGTCCTTTGCTTATTAAAGCAATATCTTAATGCCTTAGTGAGGGCAATTCAGGATTTGCAAAATAGCTTTAAAATAGCTTTCTTCAATTTTTGCCCAGAAAATCAATATGCGGGGTGGGTGAGTGGGTGAGATGAGGCCAAGTCAGGGGGAAAAAATATAGATTTATCCTGCAGGTTCTCAAATAGGAAGGGTGCACAGTACAACCTCTGGTCACAAACCAAATTTTTTCACAAAATTTTTGAATCTGGTCATGAACACATACTTGGGTAGCAATCAAATATGACCCCTGACCCAGAAATTCCTGAAGATGAAACATTAAAAGATGAAGAAATTGCCAAAGTTATGGAACAAACTATGGACCAGAGGTTCTACTGTATGTACCCTATACACAAAATTACTTTTCCCCTCCAGCTGCTCTAATATAAAATAAAAACACATTGCATGCAAATCTACCAACTAATAGAAACTAATCTCTGTCTCTGTAATAGAGTAACCGTTGGTGATAAACTATATGTAATAAATTAAGGGTAATAAATAGCAGTATGATCAGATTACAGAGTTCTACCAACACCATTTATGTGTGTTTCAACTGTTGATTATTTTTCATATGAGTCATCTACAATCCACCATCACTGGATCACTATGTGGTCAAAGGTAGTTCTGGCCCTGCCTTTCCCCAACCTAGCGCTCTTAATGCATTTTCTTAATCTACCTGGCTATCCTCAAAATGTAAGAGGGTTCATTTTCCCCACTTAAGTTTCTTTAAAGTTTCTTTTCAAAACAATCCTATCTATTCCCAGCCCAATAATCAGACCCAGAGCATAGCCTAGCAAGGAAAGCTGCAGAGGTGAAGTTGAAATTGAAGGGCAGGGAATCACAAGCAGTATGTTCTGTAAGATAGGAGTATTAAAAAATGCAATGCTTTGGTCTTGATGACTGCAACCAGTACTTAACTCAGTATCAAAATAAATGATGTCAGTTGGGCCGGTATACCATATGCACGTCAGTGGCAAAGTCCCATTTGTATGCTTGCGTTGACAACATTGCTAGACATATTGCGAGAAGCTGGATGGGGCGGAGCTGGAGTAATAGTGATGCCAGTTACTTAAAAAGAACTTCTTTCGAATTTGAATATTGAATGGTTCCAAGAAGCAATTAAAGATAGCTGCAATTTGTTCGATGGTTTGCTTCTCCCAAATCACACCTCCCTCCATCCTACGTATTTTTTTAACAAGGAAGGAGGAAAATCCTTTGAAACAGATTCAAAAAGGAGAGGAAGTGGGAGTTTGAAAATCCCAGGCTTCCATCCATGGGGCCAACTGGATTTTGCAGAAATGATGGGATGGATTTAATTCACTTCTCCTTGGAGTAACTTAAACAGCTCTTACCAGGGCCTTCTCTCTAATGGCTGGACAGTTCTAGTTACACACATCCTTGGATGGGTCGCTCAGTCTGTGTGTGTTTCAAATATCTAGAAATGCAAAGACCCTGTGTAAATGTTATGGGGTGGGTGGAGATGAGGTGGGGAAGGGAGAGAGGGAGAGAAGCCACTTCCTGCCAGACTCCCCAAAGAGACATTCCTTTCCTTGCTTAGTTTAGACAAGTTAAGAAACAAATGTAAAAAAAAAATTGTTGGGAGGTGCTGCTTGGGGCGCAAATGGGAATGACTTTGCCAGATGAGCTTAAGTCAGCAGCCTCATTCAGTAGCTAGTTGTCTTAAGGGTCTAGATCTTCATTGCCTTAACGGGCAGATGTGCCACCAAAGCCACCTTCATCTCGGGATCTATCTGAGCGATGCTAGATAGAAACAGAGAAGGGGCATTGGATCTGCTGCCAAATTTTCTAAAAAACCTGGGAAGAGAGAGAAAAATGTGTTTTTTTTTTTAATCCACTAGTCCAGGGATATCAAACTCAGGGGTGTTTGATGCAGGGTGCTTAGATCTGGCCATGGGGCCACCCTGGGAACAGCAAATGACCAGCCTGCGGTGCCTCTGCCAGTGAAAACAGACCTCAGGAGGGCCGTGTGGACTGGAAGGGGTTTCATGTGCTGCCTGCATCCTGAAGATGGGGCTTTGCTTGTTTACATCGCCTGGATTCTGGCATGCCGCGGACTGGTGCTGATTCATGGTCCAAGGTTGGGGACTCTGCCTTACAGTATTGCAAAACAGCTATTTCTTACTTATCACCCACCCACTTGCCTTCTAAATATCTTTTCATGCACACTGATAAATGCATATATAATACCCTGTTTCTCTTTTAATTTTTAAGCCCTTTATTCCCAGGTTCCGCCGGATTTGTATTAGTAAGGTTTCTAATGTCAAAATAAAAAGTAAGAGGGACAGGGGGCACCCTTGTCTTGTTCCTTTTTCTACAATAAATTTATTAGACTGTTCCCCATTGTTTGTTTACTGTAAATTGCTCAAATTACAGATTTTTTTCTCCAAATCCCAGAGTTTGCATTTGTTTAGTCATGAATTGCCAATTAACATTGCCGAATGCTTTTGGGCATTAAGGGACATCAACGCTACTTGGTGCAGATCCCAGAGGGCTCCCTGGTTTACCGAGGAGCTCCAGGAAATGAAGCGCCAGAAGAGACGTCTAGAGCGCCGTTGGAGGACCAATAACTCCGAATCTGACCGAACGCTATTAAGATCCTTTATTAGGACATTTATTGGTGATAAGGGCAGTGAAGTGTTGCCAAGCTACCTTGTTTAAGGTGACCCGTTCCCTTCTCAATCTGGGAACGAGGGATGAACCTTTGCAAGGGCGTGCTGAGGAATTTAGTCAATATCTGTCAGAGAAAATAGCTCAGATCTGGACAGACCTGGACTCCAACTGGGCAAGTGCTGCAGAGTTGCTGGGGGCAGGTCTTAGTCTGATTAGTCGGGACAAGTCCGATCCTGTTGGCCCTGAGGAAGTGGACAAGGCCATGGTAGCTATGAGCACCTCCACCTGTTCATTCGACCCGTGCCCCTCCTGGCTGGTTTCGGCCATTCGGGAGGTGACAGGAGGCTGGTTCCAGGCAGCTATAAATGCCTCCTTGAGAGAGGGGTTCCTCCCACTGGCCTTGAAGGAGGCGGTGGTGAGACCCCTCCTCAAGAAGCCTCCCTTGGACCCAGCTGAATTAAAGAACTTTCGTCCAGTCTCCAACCTTTCTTTTTAGGGAAAGTTGTCGAGAAGGTGGTGGCGCTACAGCTCCATGAATCCTTGGAAGAAGCAGATTATCTGGACCCCTTTCAGTCTGACTTCAGGCCTGGGCACAGCACTGAGACGGCATTGGTTGCGTTGGTCGATGATCTCTGGCAAGCCCGAGATAGGGACCATTCCTCTGTCCTGGTGCTACTTGACCTGTCAGCGGCATTCAATACCATCTACCATGGTATGCTTCTGCAGCTGCTCGGGAGGTTGGGAGTGGGAGGCACCGTGCTCCAGTGGTTCTCCTCCTTCC
>JANHGC010000304.1:209574-223357 GCA_027560395.1 Boaedon fuliginosus | reverse complement strand
CCCCAAAAAAGGGGGCCAAAGTGGACCTCCCCCCCCCCCAACATTTCATTGCCAAGCTCTACTGAACATGTGCAGAGGGCTCCAGGCAATGCATGCAGATCGGATGCTGTCTAGCCAGTAGAGACAAGGCATGCAAATCGGGCAAAGAATGCTGGGAATTGTAGGCTGCAGCATTATGAAGGCAGATGGAGGATAAAAGAAGTGAGGGAGGAGGAAGGATGATGGGGAAGAAAGTAACAGAGAGGGGGGAAATAAGGAAGGAGGGAGGGAAGAAGAAAGGAAGGAGGAACGAAGGAAGATAGCAGGGAAGAGAAGTGAGGAAGGAAGGAAGGAAGATGGCAGTCCCATAAAAAATTACCCAGGCAGCGCCATGTAATCAGCTAGTCTTCAATATAATCAGTCCTTCTTACAAAAATGTTAACAGTTTTTGTTAACAGTTTTGTCATATAATATTGATTAATGAATATTAATAACCTAATTAATGAAAGAGCCATTTGGTATCATGGTTATGGCATTGAACTAAAAACCGTGAGTTTGTGAGTTCTGCTCCTGCCTTAGGCACAAAGCCAGATGGGTAACCTGGGGCCAGTCACTTTTTCTCAGCCCTAGGAGAGAGGCAATGGCAAACCCCTTCTGGAAAACCTTGTCAAGAAAACTGCAGGGACTTGTCCAGGCGGTCTCCTAAAATTGGACAAGATTGAACAGAAGAAGAAAAATTACAAGAACCATTGATCAATAACACCTCAAGGATTTTACAGCCTGATAGCTATACTAAGAATTCAAGATACAAAGATGGCCTAAGCTGACTGTCCTGCCCAGTTTGGCTTCTGAGGAGTCTTTCCCCCTTAAATTGCCTTTTATTTTTCATTATAAACCATTTTCCTAAAAAGCAGGTGCCCCTCTTTTCCTGAATTGTCTGACATGGCCTACTTGTTGATCTGAATATTTTAAGTCAGCTTTCAGAAAAACAAAAAAGGACTTGATCAATACTCAGAAATTGAGATTTGAATTCCATTTTAATGGAATCCTCAAGGAAACTGCCTGTTATACTATTCAATGGCAAAATGCTCCATTTATGATGACAATGGCATAACAAAAAATAATAAATACTGATCATTTGTTTAAATAATGTGCATTAGATAATTCAGATTTATCTCCCTAGATAAAAATGAAAAGCCTTCCAAGTGTAAGGGAAAACAATATTCTCAAATATATCCTGATGGTATCTGCCATGACTTTAAGGGGAAAGTCAGTGACATGGTGAAAAATCCCATTCCTTGTCCGCAGAGAATGATGCAGAATTTTAATCTTCTGAATCCATTTGTTCGAAGAGCATTAGAGATAAATAGAGCGTTGTATTGCTTGAAACAGCAAAAGGCAGAGGGATAAACAAAAGTTATAAACATCAAAATTAGAAGGGAGATAAAATTTCTCAAAAAGTTTTAGCAATTTGGCATAGTAATCACAACCAAGGGAAGGATTTATCAGTAAAATTAGTCAGTTCAGGATTAGAAACAGATCATGCAGAAATGTCATTTTATATAATCCATTTATTTCATAGATTGTCTATCTCTTTACTATAAACATGGCCACAGAACTAAACAAATGCATTATGATGATGCAATCAATTAATACAACATTAAAAATTAATAATACGAATATCTCATTTACCCTGGCCCTAGATGGATTGTTATGCCAGCTGCAAATCATGTATACAGCTAGGGAATGCCAGCAAGCTGAGTTCTTAAACACACGTTCTTCAGTCCAGCTGCAAAATGTAATAATTCTCACTATTTTTTAAAAAACTTTTTGCCCTCCCAGCCATGTTTCTCTTTGTTTGACTTAAAGTTTCTGCTTTATTTTACATTGTAAGTTTTGGGGGAGAGAGGGCTATAGTGGGAGAAGGGTAAAGAAATAAAGGGGAAATTTGCATAACTGGAAAACAAACCAAATTAAAACCTATTCGAATTTTTCAATAAATAGTTTTGAAATACTATTAAAAGGAAAATGATGGGGGGAAAAGATGTAATCGCCAGGCACACAGTTGCTTTCTGCCAGAGCTGCAGAGCGGGTGGTCTCCCAACATTGACAACATCAAGCAAGAACATACAGTCCATGTGATTAATATAGACAGTATTTACATGCACAAGGTAGTTATGACTGTGGTAATATATGAGACAATGTCACTATGCTTAAAGGTTCTCACCACCTGTAATAAAGTGTTGTGGAATAAAATAGAATCAGGGGTGGGTTTCAGCCGGTTCAGGCTGGTTCGGGCGAACCGGATGTTAACTGGCCCCATCCTCCCTGCCCTGCCCCTCCCAGGAGTCTCCCCACAGATGCCAGGTCAGTGTAGGGCATGTGCAGAGGCTCTGGGAGGGCCATTTTCACCTACCAGGGGCTTCCCTGGAGCCTGGGGAAGCCGAAAATCAGGCCTCCCAGAAGTCACAGTAGGCCCAAAATGGGCCTGCTTTTGGCCTCTGAGGGGGGGACTGCAGAGGCCATCCTCACCTTCCCTGGGCTCCAGGGAAGCCCCTGGAGCTTGGGGAGGGCAAAAATGCCTCCCGTGCCATGGTGCAAGAAACCGACTAGGCCACACCCACCATGGCCACACCCATCCAGCAACCAGGCAGAGAACCGGTTGCTGCAATTTTTGAAACCCACAAGAGAAGAGAAGAGAAGAGAAGAGAAGAGAAGAGAAGAGAAGAGAAGAGAAGAGAAGAGAAGAGAAGAGAAGAGAAGTTTATTGGCCAAGTGTGTTTGCACACACAAGGAATTTGTCTTTGGTGCATATGCTCACAGACCTAAATAGCACTGGCATCATATATTTATTAATGACCACCAAGTAATATATTGATTAATGACTACCTAGACCAAGCTTTCAAGTTCACTGGGATTCTTTTTTTCCTGGATAAATTACTGTTTAGGGCTATGCAAAGCTTGTAGCTCCTCCACGTATTGTAAAATTGACACAACTGCTTTAAAGATTGGAAAAGAAGCCCTCTGTGTTTGTGCACATTCAAATTGCTTGCTTTGAATGAATTGCAAATCCTTGTTGCTATTGGTCATAAAACATTATGGAAATGTATTCACTGATAGTGACTAGGACAAGAGTCGGCAACCTTAAACACCCAAAGGGCCAGTTGGACCCATTTCCCACAGAAAAGAAAGTGTTGTGGCTCTGCAGCGTGCTGCTGAACTGAGGGAGGATTCTGACTCTGAGGGAGAGATAGAGTTAGAATTGGAGGGAAGGGAGACATCAGCTGTTGACCCTATGCCAGATGCTGGTCCCTCCATGAGTTATCAGGAGCCAGTAGTGTCTAACAGTAGTGGGGTGGAGGCTCTGAATGATGTCAGAACTTGGAGGTTGTTCAGAAGACAGCAGCAATGTAAGAAAGGCAGAGGTTGAGCTATAGCTGACCGGTAATTGACCACACCCTATAGCAGTTAAAAAGGATGTGGGTGGGAACTGTTCTTTGCAGAGAAAAACTGAAAATTTTATAGAGAGCATCATGTTTCGTGGTCAATCCTTGTCCCTGGATTTTCTGTTTTGAGTTTTTCATCTCTGCATCGTGAGTGTTGTACTTTGAGTATCTTATCACTTGGCATTCTGCCTTGACTAACAGGGAAACATGCCAGAGGCTACTGGCAATAAAAATATTCCTGTGCTTTTAAGAAAGATGGACTTTTGGAGGTCTTGGGTAAAATAAAACACTGTGTGTTTAAAAAGTGGTCCTGATCCATGTGTTTCTGGCATGGGACGGAACAGCTTTGGTGGATAAGTGAGACAGTGAGTAATAATATTATAGTGCTAAAGGACTGGCATCAATCTTTTTCCTTCTACATTTCCTAATCATTAATTGCCTTGAACAGTTGCCAGAGCAAAAAAAGAAATGGACCGTGTAACAAAACCTTTCTAGCCCTGTTTTGTTTGCATGTCATATTTTTTGTTAGAATCTCTTTTTTCTCTTTGTTGATTTTCAAGCCTGCTACTTTTCCAAATTGTTCTATTTCTGGCAACAATTCCCCTCCTGAATCAATTGGTTCTTCCAAAAGAAACATCAGATCATCTACAAATGTCTGGATTTTGTATTGTTCTCTTTTAATTTTTATGCCCTTTATTCCCAGGTTCCTCTGGATTTGTATTAGTAATGTCAAAATAAAAAGTAAGGAGGACAGCGGACATCCTTGTCTTGTTCCTTTTTCTATAATAAATTTATTCGACTGTTCCCCATTTATTATGACCTTCGCAGTTTGTTTTCTGTAAATTGCTCTAATTGTATTCAATATTTTTTCTCTGAATCCCATAGTTTCTATTTGTTTAGTCATGTATTGCCAATTAACATTGTCGAACGCTTTTTGGGCATCTAGGAACATCAATGCTACTTGCTTCTCTGACTGGGTCCCGTAGTATTTCAGTACATTTGTGATGGCTCTCAAATTGCTTTTGAGTTGTCTCTTGGGGAGAAATCCATTTTGGTCTGGATGTATGAATTCACTGAGGAATCTTTTGAGTCTCTCCGCAATTATTGCTGCAAAAATTTTGTAATCTACGTTTAGCAATGAGATTGGTCTATAGTTTTTAATCTGTTGTAGGTCCAAATTCTCCTTATGGATCAGCATAATATATGCTTGTGTCCATGACTCTGGCATTTTAGCCTTCATCATGACCTTGTTGTACAGCTCCAGCAAATGTTGCTCCAGTATTGGTTGTAGCGTTTTATATATTTCCCCTGGTAAGCCATCTGTTCCAGGTGTTTTATTATTATTTTGTTTGCTAATTGCCTCTCTAATCTCCAATATTGTGATATCCTCATTTAACCTTTCCTTCACTGTATCTACAATTCTCGGTAGGTCCGTCTTAGTCAAATACTGTTTAATTGCTTCATCTGAAGTTTTTTCTTGTTCACATAATTTTCTAAAAAATTCTTGAACTATTCTTTGCTTATCCTTGTTTTAGTGGTAGCTTACTCCCTTCTCGTCCAACAATTGGTGTATCGTTCATTTTTCTCTTCCTTGAAATAGATATACAGATAATTTAAAAAGTTAAGTACCTCGGAATGTGGCTAATGTCAAGATGCTCAACTCTCAAGGAAGATAATTATATGAAACTAATACAACAAGTAAAGACTGATTTGAATAACTGGAAGAATTTGCAGTTGTCACTCCTAGGAAGGATTGCAGCAATAAAAATGACTATCCTACCCAAATTCCTCTTTCTATTTCAAACAATTCCATTGTGATTGGACAATAAATTTTTTAGAGAACTTGATAGTCTGGTTCTGAAATGTGTTTGGTTAAATAAGAAACCAAGGATTAAGAAAATAATGCTACAAGAAGACACAGAGAGAGGAGCAGGGATGGGTTCCTACTGGTTCGCTGGTTACCCGCTTTGTGGGCACGCTTCCTGATCGCCTGTCAAATGCGTGCTGCCCGCGATTGACTTTGAAATCTTCATGATGTTCTGCAAGCCCTCTGATCCAACAGCTGCACGGAGTGCTTGCAGAACACCACGAAGATTTCAAAGTCAATTGCATGCAGCGCGTGTTTGACAGGCTATCGAGAAGTGCGCCCACAAAGCGGGTAACCAGCGAACCGGTAAGAACCCATCCCTGGAGAGGAGGATTGGGACTGCCATACTGGGAACTCTATTACCAGGCCACAGCCCTCACATAGATAAGAGACTGGTTGATTTTGAAAGATAAAAGAGTCTTAACCATAGAAGGATATGACCTACAGCATGGATAGCATTTGTTTATTTGGTATGGCAAAAACAACCTGCATGCATACTTTCAAAGGCATCATTTTAGAAGGGTGTTGATGACAACATGGGAAAAGGTGAAGTGAAAACTCTACGATAAAATACCCAATTGGCTATCCACTATGGAAGCCCTGATTTCTGGGTCTAATGTCCTAGACCCAGAAAAAACTTTCAAGTATAAGGAAAATTTAAATGACAGAAGGGAACTAATGAGGAATCAAAAATTAAAAAGTTGGGGGATAGAATTAGATTGGTGGCCATGCACTCTGGTAAAATTGCAGTATAAAAATATGGTGATATATGGAATATACAGAGAAAGGAATTAGATAAAATACTACTAGAAGGGGATGAGAAATTGATTACAAAATGTTACAATTGTTTACTGAAACGGAAAATGGAAGGTGAAATTGTAAAGGATAATATGATTTATTATTTTATTCATTATTTTATTTTATTAGATTTATACCCCGCCTCTCTTCCCCGGTTAGGGGAATATATAGTGGGTGAAAAATTTTGGATATGCAATAGACCTTGATGAATGGCAAAAGATGTGGGGAAGGAATATCAAACTTATGACAGCAACAACCTATAAAGAAAATATGTACAAGATGTTCTTCCCCCTGCAAGGCTAGCAAAAAAGTTCCCCAATTTAACGCCAAACTGTTGGAAATGCAGAAATCTGCAAGGAACCTATTACAACTTGTGGTGGTCATGTCCACAAGCTAGGAGCTATTGGTTGAGGATCCAAAAATGGCTAGAAGAAATGACGGGTCAACTACTTGGACTGAAACTGGAGATATTTTTACTAAGGATGATTCTGGGGAGGCAAAAAAAAAGGCATAATACACTTATTAACACATATAATCACAGCATCCAGGATAGTATTTGTGCAGTACTGAAAAACAGAAATGTTACCTACAGAAGAGAAACTAATAGGCAAGATACTAGAAACAATGATGTTAAAAGAAAAGGATGAAACAGAATATTACATAAGTTGGGAGGCCTGGTACAAATGGCTGGAAAGGAGAAGTAGAGACTAGGAGGGTTATGATGAAGCGGATTAAAGAAGATGTCTAGTATGTTTCAAAATATTAACAGTATTTATATAATAGCATTGGTAAAAATAGGTAGATAGAATATATAATAGAGAAGAGTTTAGGAAATGTTAGGATGAATTTACGTTGTGAATGACTTGTTTTCCCAACGTGGTAAAATACTATGTATTCATTCCCCACCAGTCAGTTAGAACTGAAGAGGCTTCTTGCATGAGAAATGAAATGTTTTCAAAGAAAAACCAAGAAAGTCCAATTGCCTTTTGGAAAAGCACCTTCGGGATGATTATTCCAATCAACATTGGCAATGCTTAGAAACATAATATTAATACAATCCGGTGGCAACTTTCTGGTATTTCTCAAACCCCACCTGAAAATCTTGGCAAGCAGTGACTAAATTGGAGGGTTTTCTGTGCACAAATACTGCCCTTCCCTTCTGAGCAACATGGAGTACATAACCTTGTTGGAATTTTACAAGCTGAACCAATGCTCCCAATAAACCAGGTTGGGGGAAAGTTCAAGAAATATTGTGTACCTTTGCTTAGGAGCTGCCTGCTTGAATATGGCGGGTCTATCTTTAGCTAACATGGATGAGATTACAGTCCTAAGTAAGGCCATTCAAGTGCCAAGTGATGTCAAAGCCCAATTTCTTGACATTATTATTATTTTACTTTATTATTATTTAGTGATTTAGAAAAAAAGGTGTGTTGCTGTTTGCTCTCTATTGTTGGGAGAGATTGGCAAGTTTGGAGAGAAGCTCAAATAGAAGAAGAAAGTCCCTAATTTAAACCAAAACATTTATACCAAAATGGGGCTCTGATGGGATAATAGCAATACCACTTATATACCGCTTCATGGTGCTTTACAACCCTCTCTAAACGGTTTACAGAGCCAGCTTATTGCCTCTGACAATTTGGGTCCTCATTTTACCAACCTTAAAAAAATGAAAGGCTGAGTCAACATTGAGCCAGTCAGGATTGAACTGCTGTCAGTGAGCAGAGTCATCCAGCAATACTGCATTCTAACCAGAGGTGATAATCAGCCAATTGTGACAGGTTCAGGAGAACCGGTAGCGATAATTTTGATTGGTTTGGAGAAACAGTAAATACCTGATTGGCCCCTCCCCTCCCCTCCCTGCCCTTTCCAGGAGTCTCCCCGCACTCCTACTTGGCTGCCAGGAGGCTTCAGGGTAGCTTTCTAAGCCAAAAACGGGATGCAGGTGGGTGCGGTGTCCCACCCAGTCACATGACCACATAGCTATGCCCACCAAGCCACATCCACAGAACCAGTAGTAAAAAAAATTGAATCCTACCACTGCGCCACCACTGCTCTATAGTGTCAATAACATAAAAAGAATCTTCTTGCTTTTCTTTTTAAATTCAGGATAGCAGCAGCAGTTTTATTCTTTAATGGAGCCAGGGCATGGCGGTGGGACTATAGGGAGGATTTGAAAAGGCAGGAAGTACCGTAAGCATTTTAAACCTAGCAGGTCTATTTTGCTGTTGTAACAAAAAAAACGTGAAGCATTGTCCTCCGTTGTTGCTGCCAGATATTGACAGTATGGCCTGAAGGGAATATAAAAATGTTTGGATCATGGGATGGTATAAACTTACACTCTGAATATGTAGTTGGGAGACCACTGGTAACTAGATCTGCAGATGATTATTTAATAGTTAAAGCAGCTTGTGGGGGAGCCAGATTAGATTGCGGGTTTAATTATATTCTTCCATTCCCATTTCCTTGATTTAAATGCCTCCAGAGGGGGAAAAAACTCAACCTCTTATATATCTTATCTAGATTGAACCTCAAAGAAAATAAATCATCTACTAAGTATTCCTGTGCTCTTACTCAGAATATGGCAGTGACAGGACAATAATAATGCAACACCCACGGCAAACGTCAATTAACTGAAATCTCACAAAGTTGTGAACCAGTGTTTTAAATCTTCAAAACTCATCTAGCTGAAGAGCAGAGATAAGGGAAGGGAAGGGAAGGGAAGGGAAGGGAAGGGGGACGGCGACACATTTTTTTGGCAAACAGAAGCCCAAGACAACAGTTTGTAGTGAAGCAATGGTAATATTCTATAATCTGAATCAGATTATATACTGTCACTGCAGCCAAAAGTTCTTGTGTTATTGCAAGACACACTGGGCCAAAGAAAACAGAAACATCAGCAGGCATATGCATCTTTATGATTTAAAGGAGGCTCTGTATCAGGGGAATGCACAATACAGAGGTGTTTTCTTTCTTCATATCATGGCCATTTGGGGAGGGGGGAGGCATTAACATGACTGAAAATCAGGCATGCCCAGCCTTCTATGATCAGCAATTGCCGTGTAGTCC
This sequence comes from Boaedon fuliginosus, assembly GCA_027560395.1. Taxonomy (NCBI): domain Eukaryota; kingdom Metazoa; phylum Chordata; class Lepidosauria; order Squamata; family Lamprophiidae; genus Boaedon; species Boaedon fuliginosus. The sequence continues at coordinate 214,201 of JANHGC010000304.1, read as the reverse complement.
CAGTCACTACAGTTGATAGTCAAGGATGATGAGATCTGTAGTCCAGCTCTGGGGAAGCAAGATTGGGCAAAGCAATAGTAGAACCTTCAATCATATTCTATTTGGGACTAAGGGTACCAAACCTGTCCAAACATAGACAAAGAAAAAGTTTCATTTCCACAGTGGTACAACAGAATTCAAACACTGGGAGATAGGACTCCCAATGGGGTCGGAGGCAGAAATCTTCAGTGGTAACCTTATTGGATTCCATTTCTTGACTTGTTGTGTACATATGTGTACACAGACAAAATCAAATACTCTGTAAAACCAGTGCAACCGCATTCCACCAGGAATTTGTATAGGCTAAAAAAGACAAATCTGCAGCTGGTATCACATTCACCCACATACAGCATGTAGAACTCTGAGTAATTGGTAAATGCAATAGATTGGCTCCATTTATTTATTATTATTTATTACATTTTTATGCCGCCCAACTCCCGAAGGACTCTGGACGGCTTTCAACCTAGATAGCAATAGCACTCAGATTTTATATACTGCTTATTAGAGCTTTACAATACTCCCCAAGCGGTTACAGAGTCAGCATATTGCCCCCAACAATCTGGGTCCTCATTTCACCGACCTTAGAAGGGATGGAAGGCTGAGTCAACCTTGAGCCTGGGGATTCGATCTGACAATCACTGCAGTGCTGCATTTAAGCACTGCGCCACCCAGGCTCTTTAAAGTGACTTGTCATTCAGGTTCCATTGCAGCACTATGAAATGTTAGCTCTTCTTCATCCTCAGATTTTCTTGTAGGTGCAGGATCTGCTTTTTTGTATTTTTATTTATTTGCATTATATTTGCATTATATTTGCATTATATTTATTTATTTGCATTTTTATTGAAAATGGCTTTTCAATAAATGCCATTTCACACAATCGCATGGGTCAACCAGGTCCAACTGGGTGATCTTTAGGACTGCATCAGTATTAGCCCCTGTCTATCTCACATTAATTTTAGTGTAACTTCAAGATAATAGACCAAGATTTAATCCATACCTTGCAAATTTTCCTTAAATTGGACAATGTTGATAGAGACTTTGTAGACAAGTTAATAAGATGAGCAGATCGATCTTACGCAAGTTAACTCGGAAATTGAGTCTTGTCTGGCCATCAGAAAGGCTTCCTTTCTTCTTGGTTGCAACTGTTTATATGCTTTCCTTTTTCTCAGGAATGCACAATAATCTATTTCCAGAATGAGTCAGAAAGGGAAGCTGGCTTTTTAGAAGAATAGCTAGCCACAACTTTCTCTTCGGTTCCTAGAAAAGATGAGCACCTGGAGTTCATCACTCAGACCCTCAGGGTATTGCAAGCAGGCAACATGCAGAGAGAACTGGTAGATGAATTATGAAGTTATAGGAATGGATTGTGAGGAAAAAATGCACGATTTGTAGATCCATGCAGCCACCCCCAGCCTTGGATATGACCCCAGAGTTTCAACTAAAGACACTGGCACTTGTAATGTTTAGTTTGACAGAAGTGGGAGAGTATTACATTCTCAGGAAGAATTATCCATATTTTAGTTTAAATGGTGATTTGGTCTTGGCCCCATCAGTCCTTTGGAGTTAACCCTCTAGTATTCTACCTTCAAAGCCAAATCTATCTATCTATCTATCTATCTATCTATCTATCTATCTATCTATCTATCTATCTATCTATCTATCTATCTATCTATTTTTTTCTGTCTGTCTGCAACGTATTTTTATACTGCTGCAATCTCAACAGTCCTTTGTAGTATCCAAAAATCTGAAGCAGCAATCTAAAAAAAGCCCTCATTTTTTTAAAAAAGGAAAATAAATAAATAAAAGATGGGCCTCCTCTTGCTGTCCTCAAAGATAGCAGTGTCTTCAAAAAGTTTTTCAGAAGCTCTTTCAAAGCTGTACAGAAACAGTGCAAGTCACTTTTGCATGTTCTGTAAAGTTGTGACCACAATCAAGATGCCCTGCCTCCAAGATCATTCACTTTTGGATTTGGACAAGTGAAGTAATGGAAAGTTCACAGTGGTGATGGTAGGCAAGTTAGCCACTTATTAAGAAATGAGGAGATGTGTCTACTAGTACTAGTACTACTTGACTGACAGTCAAAAGTTTGACTCTGCCTTTTGGTTCACTGTATGAAATTAGGTTCCTTACTCTAGTTTCCTTTAGATGCATTGGGCAGTCAGAGGTGTTCAGGGATGTTGATAGATGTAATTCAGCAACATCTGGACACCTGCAGGTTTTTAATTTTATGCTGGTGCCCATACCTGTTATTGGGGTCACTCATAAATTGCTGCCCTCTAGAGATATTACGATTTCCCTCCCCTTCCCTCTGCTTCCCCCTTCACAGTCATGAAAATCTGTTTGCAAAGTGCATGATTGCCCAAAAACTCCACACTGTTGGGAGGAGATGGATTTTAAAGGCTGTAAATTAAGCAGTTGCTTATTCTTAAACAGTCTGAGGCATCCATGGAACGTGCTCCTACTTTTAAAGGCCACTCTCCCTCTCTGCAAACAGAGCCATTGCACACTGAGTGTTTGACAGGCTGACTGAACCACACAGATGGGAGCTTAATTTAAAATAATAAACACATAGTGTAAGTGGTATGAGCATTTGATTTTATAATATTGTAAACCATCTTTGGGGGGGAAATTTACCTCTGGGAAACTAGCTTCTACTACAGTTGTGTTAGAAAAATATATATCATCTCCATGAAAATTGCATGTGATCTAAACATTAGGCATATACTCATGGAAGCCTAGCAATTCATTCAGAAGATATATGAGACTGATCTTCCTCGCTTGTTAAAAAGCAAGTGATGTGGGTATAAATCAATTATGTTGCCCTGTATTGTTACCATTTCTTAAAATGTTTCCAGGTCTCCAGTCAGCCAGGCCATTTGGCCATGCTGGCTGAAATATGGCAACCGTTGTTTGGTGTGTCCAGAAGTCATCAGAGCCATCAGACAAGACTGCAGTTGACCATCATGGTTTTAATCCACAGATAAAATGATAGGCCCAGTGTTATGAGGTAGACTCAATTCATGCCTGTAGGCCATTATCAGGGATAGAGAGGGCCGTGGCCAGCACTGTAGCAAGAAGATGGGTCTGCGGTGAGCTCTGGCAAGCTGTGGAAATCGTGGAAAAACTGCCTGGGGATCTATCGAGACCCCAAACTGATCTTGAAGGCATCAGGAAAAGAAGAGGAGACATCTGGTGAATCCGGGTGAGAATGCAACTCACGGAGGGAGCCAGAATTTCTCTTCCACGGCAGGGGTGGATTTGACAGCTTATCAGCTGTCCATGCTATGGCGGCCACGCTCTAGAGGTGAATAAAAGGCAAGCGGAATCACAGCTTTTGGTGGGAACTTTCTCTTATGAATTATATGGACACTGATCTCCGGACTCTACTAATTAAATATTTATGAATGGTGGAAATTAAATGAACAGAGGATATGATTAGAGAAAGGAATTTTCTCTCTAAGTAAGCAGCGCAGTAGCAAAAACTGAACAAAAATAAAAAGGTAATCCTACATATTATTCTTTAATCTTGAACTGAACTGAAAAGAAATAAGCAGAAAGAAAATAACACATCTTAGTGGAACATTAGTAGTATAATAGTGGGATTTTAGAAGCTTTAGACTAACATTAACTAACATCTATCCGCCGCGCAGCTGTTGGATCAGAGTGCTTGCAGAACACCACGAAGATTTTGAAGTCAATCCCACACAGCGTGCTTTTGGCAGCCCATCGGGAAGCGCGCCCACAAAGTGGGTAACCAGCAAACTGATAGGAACCCATCCCTGATATGCATCCATATTGGCAGAGAGACTTAAAAAGTTTTTGAATACCTTTATTCATCCCGATCAAAATGGTTTTCTCCCAAAGAGACAAATAAAGCATAATATTAGATGTTTTAGAATTCTGTGAAAACAACGCTGGAACATAAATGGCATAGGTCTTCTTGGATGCATAGAAGGTCTTTGACAACTTAAATTGGCAGTTTATGTTCACCCAATTGGAGTATATGGAATTCAGCCAAAAATTTATAAAAGCAATTAAAGCAATTTACTCAAACCAAACAGCTAAATGATTATAAATGGAGACTTGACACAGAGCTTTAACATAAAAAAAGGAACAAGACAGGGATGCCCTCTGTCGCCACAATAAAAAATGAAGAATTCAAATTACAAGCATTCGGTGATGACCTGGTGTTCTATTGGAAGAACCTCAAGAATCGGGAGTTAATTTGATTAAAAAAATAGAGGAATACCAGGCAGTTGCACGTCTAAAGATAAATAAAAGGAAAGCAAAAGTATTGGTTAAGAATTTCATGGAACAACATGGGAATTAGAAAAATCAATAAACTTACAAATTATTAAAAAGGTAAAATACCTAGGTGTCCAATTAACAACAAAATGTATGACTTTGAAAAAGGATAACTATGATAAATTAAGTATGCAAATTAAAACAGATTTGGAAAAATGGGAAGGACTGCAACTATCAATACTTGGTAGAATTGCAACAATTAAGATGGCCCGGGCTCCACAAGGCTTTTCTGCTCACTCCCAGAGCTGCCCCCCCCCACGACCCGAGTCTCCTGTGCCGGGAA
>JANHGC010000304.1:129857-140296 GCA_027560395.1 Boaedon fuliginosus | reverse complement strand
CCATATTCATTCATCACTCACAGACAAAGTCCATAAAAGTAAGAATTTATTAGAAAAGTCATGTTGGCACATCTGGGCGAAACCGGAATCTGAAATTCTGGATTTCCTTTCCCATAATCCAAATTCAAGATCCCTCCTACTACACCTACAAGTCCATCACATGGTCCAATCCACTTTCACTCCTTTGGCGCCATTTCTTCATCTCCCACCTTGCAGGTACAGGCTAAAGATGACCTTGACATTTCCATGAACTTTTGTTATGTCTATTTCTTTACTCACTAACAATTTACCCCTCCAAATTTCCCAGGCTCTAATTTGACAGACTAGAAGCAATTGAAATTTCTGAATGTACGGCTTCTCTGACAGGCTTCCCTCCCTCAGGAAAAGAAGGCATCCTGGAAAACAAAACAACATACACCACCAAGGGGTTAATATCATTCTTTATTAACCCCCTTTCCCCACACAGGAGGACCCTTTGGTTTATTTAAAAATGCATTATGAAACTCTTTCACCAATGTATCAGCTTTTACATTCCAACTTTTCACTCAAGTGGATTCAGACAAAGGGTATTCCTTCCAATGAATGGGATATTGTAATTGACCTCTTACAATTCTGGAATCTAAAATCTTTTTACTTCATTATTTATTTATTTATAAATAATACCCCACCTCTCTTCCCCGATCAAGGGGAAAGCGAGGCGGCTAACAGCACATTAAAAAATACAATAAAAATACAAAACACCACATAAGAACAATAAAAATAAAATCCATACAGCTAATAAACTATTAAAAAACACCATACACACAAACATACAACCATTCATATGAGGGAGTCATCAATTCCAAGCCCGTTGGCAGAGCCAGGTCTTCACAGCCCGGTGGAAGGCCAATAGGTTAGGGACAGTTCCGATCTCCATGGGAAGCTGATTCCAGAGGGCCGGTACCTGCCACAGAGAAGGCCTTCATCCATGGGCCCACCAGCCGACACTGTTTAGCTGACAGGACCTATAGGAAGCCAACTCTGTGAGACTTAATGGGGCACTTGGAGGCATGTGGTGGAAGAAGGCAGTCTCAAAGGTACCCCACTCCTAAGCCATGAAGGGCTTTAAAAGTTGTCACTAGTACCTTAAATTGAACCTGGAAGACTATTGGGAGCCAGTGCAGCTCGTGGAGGAATGGTGTTATATGGGTGCACCGAGGCACACCCTTAATCATTTGCGCAGCCACATTCTGGACCAATTGGAGCTTCTGAGTGCTCTTCAAGGACAGCCCCATGTCGAGCGCATTAAAGTAATCCAACTGAGAAGTGACAAGGGCATGAGTGACTGGAAGGAGAGCCTCCTGGTGCAGGAAGGGGCGCAACTCGTGCAATAGGTGAACCTGTGCATAGGTTCCCCTGGCCCAGCCACCAAATGATGTTCAAATTGAAGCTGTCATTCACCTTGTACCACCGCTGGTATGGGTGTGTGTGTGACTTTCACTATCGGGAAAGGACCAAGAAATTTGGGTCCCAATTTTTTGCTGGAAAGTCTTAACTGCACATACTTGGTAGATAGATAAACTTTGTCTCCCACTTTGAAAGAAGAGACCTTTGTTTATCTGCTTGCGCTTTGTATTTCTCCGTTGCTTCTGCTAATGCTTTCTTTTGCTTTCCAAATTCTTTTTGAGAGACTCCATCCATTCAGTTAATGACATAGATGAAGGGGGTTCTATGGGAAGTTCTGGCATTGAAACAAATTTCACTCCTTTAAGCCCTTCAGCCCTGAGCTACTATGTACCGCATTAGTGTATGCCACTTCCACAAACGGTAACAAGTCAGCCCAGTTTTCCTGCTGGTAATTTACATAACATCTAATGTATTGTTCCACCATCACGTTCGCACATTCTGCTGATCCGTTAGTAGCCGGATGGAACCTAGAGCTTAGTGCTTGGGATGACCCAATTGACTTCAAGAATTCCCTCCAAAGTTTTGCTGTAAATTGGACCCCTCTATCAGAAATTATTCTTTTTGGAACACCATGGAGTCTATAAATGTGACTCACAAACAATTTTGCTAGTTTTTTAGCAGAAGGTAGTCCAGAGCCAGCGATGAAATGAGTTTGCTTAGAAAACAAGTCTATCACAGTCCATATTTCTATGTTGCCCCCACTTTCTCGGAGTTCCACAATAAAGTCCATGGCTATTTCCTCCCACAGTCTGGAAGGCTCAGCCGCTTGCTGAAGTAATCCAGCGGGCTTCCCTGGGCGCACTTTCCTCATAGCGTAAATGGAACAACTTTTGACATAGTCCTGTATGTCATCCTTCATTTTTGCCCACCAAAATTGTTTCTTTGTCAAAAGAAGTGTTTTCAAAAACCCAAATTGTCCCCAACCGAGTGTCATGACTCCTTCGGAATATCATCAGTCTTAAGCTGTTAGGTATATATAGCTTGGAGCCCTTCCAAACTAACCCATCTTTTAAAGTCAAATCATCTTTATTTTCTGCAAACCAGGAGTCTGTCGTCAACGTTGCTTTTAAGTCCACAGTCAACTTGTCTGCTATTGGATCTGTCTTACGGTTGGATTGGGTTTGAGTGGGGACTTGTGCAGCCATCTGGGGTTGTGGAACAATTGCATGCACCACTTCCTGTCGTTTGCTGTCATATTGGGGTTTTCTTTGAAAGCACATCTGCTAACAAGTTCTTCCCTCCCAGGAGGTATTTTAATTCAAAATTGAAGTATTTGAAGTATTGGGCCCATCAAACTTGTTTGGGAGAAAGTTTTCTGGGTTTTTTTAGAGCTTCTAGATTTTTGTGATCAGTCCAAACCTCAAACAGCTCTTTACATTCTTCCAAGAAATGTCTCCATGAAAGTAGTGCCCAGCGGACTGCAAAAGCTTCTTTCTCCCAAACTGCCCATCTTCTCTCTATCTCAATCAATTTTCTGGAGACGTAGGTGCAGGGCAGTGCCTGTCCTTGAGAGTTTTTCTGAATGAGCACTGCAGCTACTGCCACATTGCTGGCATCAGCCTGTATTATGAAAGACTAGTCTGGGTTTGGATGCTGGAGAATTAGTTCTTCGGCAAAAAGTCTCTTTAATTTCTCAAAGGCTTTTTGACAGTCCATAGTCCAAGCCACTGGCTGAGATGGTTTTGATTTTGACGGGGAGGGTCCTGTTTTCAGTAGCTCCATCAAAGGCAGAGCCACTTCTGCAAAAGCAGGGATAAATTGTCCGTAAAAGTTCGCAAATCCTAGGAAACTTTGCAGCTGCTTGTGCTTGTGTCAACCAGTCTAGGCACATCTGGGTGAAACCTGAATCTGAAATTATGGGTTTCCCTTTCCCATAATCCAAATTCAAGATCCCTACTACTACACCCACAAGTCCATCACATGGTCCAATCCACTTTCACTCCTTTGGCACCATTTCTTCATCTCCCTCCTTGCAGGTACAGGCTAAGATTGACCTTGACATTTCCATGAACTTCTGTTATGACTAAAAATTTACCCCTCCCAATTTCCCAGGCTCTAATGTGGCAGACTAGAAGCAATTAAAATGTCTGAATATATGGCTTCTGGCTCTAATAGAAATATTATTTGTAAGCATACTTCTTCCCTATGATTTCATGTAATTTTATTAGATTTTATTAATTTTATTAATAATCAGGGCAGATCAATTCTCTGTAGGACAGAAGACTCTTCACTAATGATTATGGACCTCAATCTCTCATGTTCTTCATTGCATATTGGTAGACAGATATTTTTAAACTACTCAGTCTAGGGCTAAGAGAGGGAGGTGATTTATTTTATGAATATTTGAATGAATTGATTTTTATTGGGCATTGTATCTTGCAGATAGAGCAATGCTTCATCTGCAGACAAAAGAGATGATAATAGTTAATTTCTGGTGTGAAAAAAACCTTCACTGTTGATTTTTGCACATCAGGCCACTATAAAATACACAGGAGGTGGCCTATTTATTATTTCTGGTCACTAACTCCCTCCCTCAACCCATCCATCCAATACCTGGTTATTATATTTTGGTGAGTATGGTAAGTCTTTTGTGGCCCTAATTTCTAAGCTCCTCAAGAAAGTGAGAAAAACATAAACCAGCTCTTTTCCCGTTTAAAGGACAGGAAGTTGTTTTCTTGATGATGTATAAAAAAACAGGTTAGATTTTTTAAAAAATAAAATCCATACCTTCTATTTTTCACCTTCCAATCAATTTAAGAGTTGAGTTAGAGCAGAAAAAGAAAATTGGGGAAGTCAAAATAGGACAACCTTCTTTGATCTCCTCCATCTCGTTTTATTTATTTAATTTATTTATTTATTACATTTTTATGCCACCCAACTCCCGAAGGACTCTGGGCAGCTTACAATATAGATAGCAATAGCACTCAGATTTTATACACTGCTTATCAGAGCTACAACACTCCTCAAGCAGTTACAGAGTCAGCATATTGCCCTGAAACAATCTGGATCCTCATTTTACTGACCTTTAGAAGGCTGGAAGGCTGAGTCAACCTTGAGCCTAGTGGGATTCGATCTGACAACCTGATGAACAAGTCAACAAAGTGTGCAGTACTGCATTTAACCACTGCACTACCGAGGCGCAATGCCCTGAAGACCCCATTGCTTGGAATTCTGAGTTTTGCAGTCCCAATACATTTAGGGAGAGTGGGGGCTCTAGATTGGAAGAACCAAAGGTGAAGAAGTTTAGAACCTTTTCTGTAGGAACCCAAAAGGCAAATATCTTGCGTTCCCATACTAAAGTAACACCTACTTAGCTACAATTCTTTGCAAACACCTCTCCTTACAGCCCTCCCCCATCATCTTCTTTCCAGCCAGTGATTAAAAGAATGGATATTTCCAAAGTTTATTCACTGATGTACACATAAAAGCCACTATTAGTTTCTCAGATAATTCAAAAGCATTTGATGGATTGAGCGGCAAACAGATTCCATAAATTCTAGGCAGGTTTTATGAAGATGCCTATTTTGCAGATGCCCGACAGATGTGCATCTCACCAGAAATGTTCACACATCTCAAAACAATTATGGATAGGTCGTTTCTTTAAAATTCTTCAATCCCTATATAGCTTGAATCAGAGATTTAGCTTTTTCTTTCCTCTGCTTCTTTCTTTCTTTTGTTTATTTATTTATTCATTTAGATTTATACCCGGCCTCATTTCCCCTATCAAGGGGAATTCTAGACGGCTTACAATAATAAAAGCACAATCTTACAAAAGAAAAAGCAAAAGCAACAACAATCACAGTCACAATCATCCATTTTTACTTAATATCTGCAAAGTAAGTGTAGATTCTCTTTTTATCTCTAGCATTTGTTCCAAAAGATTAAGTAGGTGGACTATGAACATTTTTTGTGGATGGATAGAATGTTCTCAGGCAACAGTTGTGTGCTTCTACACAAACACACACACTACACAGGCAAGCACACACACACACACACACACACACACACCCCCCAAAGATCCAGAAAATTGTTCCAAACATGATAATGTCTTTACAGGGAAGGGAGAGGGAAATAGAGGGAAGGGGAGAAAAACCAGAATTGTTCCATCAGCCCATTGGATGGGGGACCAGTTTGGAGAAATCTTTTAGGATAATGGTGTTTCAGTCATGCTGCTTTGGGAAAATGTCTCCATAGAGGACAGGTAGTCCTCAACTTATAACCACAACCAAGTCCAAAATTTATCTTGTTAAGTGAAACATTTGTTAAGTGAGTCTAGCTCAGTTTACGACCTTTCTTGCCATAGTTGTTAAGTGAATCACTGCAGTTGTTAAGCTAGTAACATGGATGTTAAGTGAATCTGGTTTCCCCATTGACTCTGATTGTCAGAAGGTCACAAAAGGGGATTGCATGATCCAAGGACACTGCAACCATCATACTGTAAGTATGAGTCAGCTGCCAAGCATTTGAACCTGTGAGCATGGGGATGCAATGGTCATAAGTGTGAAAAATGTCACTTTTTTCAGTGCTGTTGTAACTCCGGACGACCATCGACTAATGAACTGTCGTAAGCCGAGGACTACCTGTATACATGCCATGAGTCAGAGCCATCTGATCAGATTTTGTCTGTTCTCAAGAGAGGCCCTGCATCCACTGCCTTAAAGGGTTGCCTCCTTTCAGGATGTGCCTCCCTGTTAAAGCAAGGCAAGGAGATATTCTAGAGACAGCCTCAATTCTTGGAAAGACCAGAATGCTGCAGCTGGCTCTGAAGCAGCAGCTGATAAGTCAAATCCTAGAAACATTTTCCTTTTCTCAGAGCCTCACTATTTTCTCTCCAGCATCTCAGCCAGCTTCCGGGAATATCCACAGAAGCCTGTTGAATTGTCTGCTTGTCTTGTGACATAAACCAACCCTTGTTTTTCTGCTAGTGCCTTCGAGGACGCAAAGCCACATTGGAGGAGCTCCAGTCCGTTCATACTGAGCGTCATGTGCTGTTGTACGGTACCAACCCCCTCAGTCGCCTGAAGCTGGACAACGGCAAACTGGCAGGTAAGAGGCAATGTAATGTCTGCCTTCATCCATGGATTGAAGTTGAGGAGAGCCAAAAGGACTCTCATCAACTCTGGAGTCAAAACTTGCCAGAACCCTCTTGCAATCTCTCTGTGTTGCTGTCTCTTGTAGATATGCTCCATTCGATAATTACCCTCTGAGGATTAATGACTGAGATCTAGTCATTGTTTTTTTAAAGTAATTTTTTATTGTTTTCCAAATAAGAAAGAAAAAATAAAGCATCTCTTGTGTCCAAGCAGAGTATGGTCAGGGATGGGTTTCTCCCGGTTCGGCTATCCGCTGCACAGCTGTTGGATCAGAGTATTTGCAGAATACCACGAAGTTTTTGAACGCGATCCCGCGCAGCGCACTTTTGACAGCCGTTCTGGCAGCGTGTCCACGAAGCGGGTAACCAGCGAACCGGGAGAAACCCATCCCTGAGTATGGTTCTGGGTTATACTGTTCATCATCAGTCATTTTATCTTTACATTTCATATTCATTTCATTATTCATTATAAATAATAAGACATATTTCTTCGTATCTCCTATCAATAATTTCAATATCTCAGTTAAACTCTCCATCTCCCTCTTATAATATCATTCATTTATATAAACAAAGCAAAGCATTCATTTATATAAACATAAAAGCAAAGCATGTATTATATCTTTAAAACTATTGATTAAAAAACTGTTAATTAAAAAAGAAACTAAAAATCACATTTTAATCATTCAAATCTTAAAGTTCACTTTCTTTCTACACTTCTTATAATATTATAAAATACCAATATCAATTTTACTTATTGTCTTACAGAAAAAAGAAAAGAAAAGAAAAAAATATTCAAATACATGCATTTCAATTAGTTCTTCACACTAATCTTATTCAGCCTTCATCTCTTCTTTTTCCTCGGGAGATCCATTTCCCGCACAGTTCCCCGCTGTTCTTTATTTCCCCTCTGCAACCTGGCATTTCTACTGGGTATATCTTCATTGGTCTTTTTTTCCAGTCAAATTCTCTTCCCTCTATCATTAAAACTCTGGCAATCCTTTGAATAGTCTTTTTGTTTTCGTCATTGGCCTTTCCCCTCTGTTTCTCCGCTTTGTAGAAAGTAGTACTTTATGTTTATTTGTTTCGTTCTCCCAGTCACCGTCTTTTCCTCCATGACCCCTCCTTCCTTCCTTTGTTCTCTGGTCTCCATAGTTGTTGTTGTTTTTTTGGGGGGGAGGGGTATTCTTGTTATTCCAGTTTTTCAACCACCACCTCCAATTTACCATATTGGTCCTTTGTTTTGTTGATTATATCTAAAATTTCCTCCTTCCACACCTGGATAATTACCCGCATGGACTCAAAAGCTGAATCCACCATATCAGCCATCAATCAACAATCCTCCCTCATAGATGCAAAGCACTCTCTGGTTTCTTCAGAATTCATTTTTATTTTCCACCAATCAATTGGTCAATCAATCAATCAGCCAGTTAGTCAGCCACAAATCATCAGTTCAAATTCAAATATTTTTTCCACCTGCCTGCTCTGAAATTCTCCACCCTTCCAGGGATCCACCATGGGTATGAATTCCCTCAGGGCTTTAATTAAGTCTTGACTCTTTTGTTCCACCATTAACTCTTTCTCCAGCAAGCTCTTATTCCACTTGGCATTTCTTTTATGGGGTTTCAACTTAATTAGTATATAGTCCAACCCAATCCACAACTTTGCTGGCTCTTCCTCTCCTCACCACCTGCGCAATCTTTTCCCATAGCTGTCTCCAGCTTCATGAAATGTCTCGCCAGAAGCCACTTTTCTTTCTTTTGGTATAGAGCTAACCTCGAGATCGAGCAGGGAGTTGGCAAACTCCCTTTGGTCTCTGGAATACACCCCTCTTTCTTCTGTCTTCTCCGAGACAGAATTAAACCCCATAGGGTCCCCAAAAAGAAAGAATTTCAGCAGTCTCTGTAGAGCCCTACAGAGACACATCTGATCCCACTGGGTGTCAGCCATGCCTCCCTACTATGTTTTTTTTCTAATGTGAACTTCCTGCAAACAAATTATGTCCGATTTTAATTTTTGTAGATTCTCAAAAGTCCTCCTTTTTACAGCCGAATTTAGTCCATTAATGTTAATCAATGTTCCTTTTAGCTTCTCTTCCATATTTACTTGTATTTTGGTTGTATTGCCCTAGTTGTTCTTGGTTCTCTTTGCTCTTATGGTTCCTTAGGCCTTGCCCCTTGTCTCCTATCTATATCTTCTTGTAAATCTATCAAAGATGTTTGTTATGTCTCAATGTGTCCTGTACCTCATGTGTATTTTTGTGTTCTTCCTCTGCTGGCTTTTCCTCCCCCACCTCACACAAATATTCATAATAAAAGGCCTCTGCTTTTTCTACTGTGTCCAGCCTATGTCTTTCTTGTCCCCATGTGATCATAATTCCTTCTGGAATTAACCATCTAAATTAATATCACATTTTATTAGCTTTTTGTGATAAATAAGTATCCTTCTGTCTCTTACTCTCCTTGGAATTTGTTTCAAAACTCTTATTTCCTGGTCTGCTTGTGTAAATTTACAGTCCACCTCTTGCACTTGTTTCTCAATTTGCTCTGTTTTTTCTTCAACTTTTTGTATTCTTTGTACATTCCGTTCCATTGCTTGTTGCATTTTCTCCAATCTTCATCTACACCTTTTAAGTCAGTTTTCATCATCTCCAAATTAGTATTCATATTCTCAATCTTCTCCATCAGCTGCATCATCGCCTTCATTTCCTGTTGAGATTGATTGGCTTTCTCTTGTTGAAGCATTGCTCTGATAGAACACTGAGATCCAGGGCTTAAAGTTGATTGTGATGTGACTGCTGCAGCTGTTGCCACTTTCCTTGACATTACAACAGCAATAATAATCCACTAGTGAAATGATCAACCAAGCTATAGATGCTGAGAAGAATCAAATTGATTTGTCCTTCAAATTCAATTCAAAATATATTTCAAATTGGCCCACAAAAATCACCCTCCAAAAAAGTAGCAAAGCAAATGAAAAATAGAAAATAGTAAGAATCACAAAGGAGGAAAAAAAATAAACCAAGAAACACAAGAAAAAAAAATCAGATATAATCCACTCAGCCCTTCTCCAAAAAGATGAAAACCAGAAAAAGGGAAAACCAAAGCTATCAAAATTCCCAACAAGGAAAAAGAAAAAGAAAAAGAAAAAAGAAGATAAATCACTCGTAATCCAATCAGCCCACTCCCCAAAAAATAAGATCGAAAAAAAATCCAATGTTCCCAATTTCCAAAAACAGATGAAAAGCAAAATAAAGAAGGAATAGGAAAAAAGGAAGGAAAAAAAACTGTTCAAAGTATTCAAAAACTGCACTTAGACAAAGAAGAAACAAAACAAGAAGAAAAATTACTTAGCGGTTCCTAGCGTTGAAAACACAAAAATATATGTGCTTTTAGGGTTTCTGCCAATATTTAATTCAATATATAAATCTTCCAAGGTTTCAGAGTTACAGTATTTTCAAAAGTTCAAAAGTTCCAATTGTAGAGTCTTTATCAATCCTTTTATTTATTTTGTTTTATTTTCAACAGCTGCTGTTTACTCCTTGAGCAAAATACCTTCTCCACAGCTGCAGGTTCAAGGTCATTGTAACTCTCTTTTTAAAACCATTTTACTATTTTAATTTCATCTAGTCCACCAGATGGCAGCAAACCACCCCTCTAGGAAATTCTGTACTTTAATAGGAAAAACAGAGTCAATATTAAGAATTAAAAATACCCCCCAAAGGAAAGTAATTAGAAAAAAAATAATGAACTTTCAAATTAAAAAAATAAAATAGTTTGAGTGGAGAAAAAACAAGAACTTCTTAGTGCCTAATAATATTAAGAAAGGAAAAAAAGGTACCGGAACTCCCGTCGTATTGCGCATGCGCACCATAGATATACTAATATACAAAAGAAGTCTAAGG
>JANHGC010000304.1:79120-90464 GCA_027560395.1 Boaedon fuliginosus | reverse complement strand
CTGTGAACTTGGCAGGGTCACCAGGCTAATTGTGTAAGATGAAGCAGGGCAGTGGCATTGACAAAAAGGTTTATTGGTGTTGTGGAAGTTTGGATGGGTGTTTTTATTTTTTTATGTATTGTAATATATTGTATTTTAAATTGATGTTAGCTGCCTCGAGGTCCCCCTGACCGGGGAAATGAGACGGGGTATGAATCTAAACAAACAAACAAATAAATAAATAAATAAACAAACAGATAAAAACTGGAAAACCGAGGGAAAAGAGTGGTTCTAGAGCAAATTGTTGATCACTGATCTATTTTTGTTTTGGTTTGGGGATTATTTTTATGTGAGGAGAGAATGACTCAATTTTAACCAACTTGTGGGTTTGTTCTGTCTTGACCCATCTACTTGCAATAGGACCTAACCACGTCCTGAGGTCTCAGAAAATTGCTTCTGGGCTTGATAGCTATCTGCACCTTTTTCCCGGAGTAGCAGATTGCCCAATATATTGTATGGGAATTAGCAAAATCTGATATCACTATTGTTTAAGAGAGCAGAGAAGTCACATCAAGAGGCATTTTGAATCAAAGGTTCATGGGAGAGAATAGCCATAGAATTAGATCATCTCTCCTTTCCCAGATTCTTTTCTACCCAAAGCAATCTTGGAAAGCAGCTACCTTTTCCCTCAGCTCTAATTATTTTCTTTTATTCCCACCCTGTCCCTAATTTTGAGCAATGCATGGGTCCTACACATCAAGAAGAATGTTCTAGCATGTGCCAATGTGACCCGGTGCTTTAGGAAATGCCCTCTTGTGTGAGTGGCCATTGTCAAAGGTAATTGCCAACCACCCCATTAGGAAAGGCAAGGAAAAAATGGGGAGGGAGGAGAGGAATAATTTCAGTCTTTTAGATTCCTAGTTTTGGGCAAACCTGAAAAGTTTGAATTTCAAGTAAGCATTTTCCCTATGCATCTTTCCAGGGGCAGACTTTTTCCACTATAAACATCTTTCTATTGATCTGCGGCAAGAATTTAGCACAGCTTTTGAGTAGCATAATCACAAATTCATATTTGTTCCTATTGAATATTAAACTTTCTGCATTTTTTTTTTAAAAACTGGATGGTTTCTGATTTTGACTGTGGGGCAAAACCAGAACTTTTTTTAAAGGTGTTGGAAGCTACTATAGGAAATGGCAGGTTTTTAAAAAAAGATACAGAACGGGAAAAATATATAAATTGATATTATGAGTGATTAAGGGAAACTTTGTTTATTTTACCTAGTTTTTCCAGGGGTCTTCCTCCCCTCCCCAGAAAATAGTCAATCTGCAAAATGCCTGTGTTGACCATAGAATTTATAGTATCGTTTTATGAAATTACTGTACCTTCTAGATGTGGTAAATTGGGTTTACATGTAAGTATGTATCAAACTACAGCCTTCGTTCTTTAATGTGGAATCCTATGTCATTTATTTGTTATTTATTTATTTATTTATTTATTGGATTTATACCCCGCCTCTCTTCACCCAAAGGGGAACTCGAGGCGGCTGGTCTCTATTGGGTTGCACATCATATATACCTTTTACCATGCTGTGCATCATTTTGCAATTTATCGGGGCTCATGCATGGATACCTGCATAATTTTCACTCTACTGGCTGTGGAACTTTATTTGTAGCAATGGAGATTTCAGAATGAGATTACCTTTCAAGATAGTAATCTCCTAGGCAGTGACAAGTTTAAAGGCCTGTCCTGTGGAAACCATTTCCTTCAAAAAGGCAACTGAAAGCTAAGATAGGTTTAAATCTTTGATCACACAAGGAAATGGAGCAGGAATTTGTATGTTTCTTCAGGCAACAAAATGTCCTAGACTGGCATTTCATCAGAAGCAGAAAAGTGATGGGTATTTAGGTAGTTCTGATCTAAAGTCATTGATACTTCTAAATTGTGTCAAGTTTAATCCACATTAAATGCTTGGGCAACCAAAACAAAAGAGTTCTAATGGTCCCTTAAATCAATCTGTCTGTCTGTCTACATCTATGTCTATGTTTAGGTCTGTGTCTATGTATTATTATTTGAAATGAATAACAAATCCCTCTTTGCTTACATCAAACCAACAAGCCCCACTATTTCTAAACAGTGCTTCTGGATCACAAGAAAGACTCCACTGAACCAATAGTTTCAGTAAAGCTGTAGTTTGATCAACCTCTACCTCTTATCAGTATATTGAGACAACAGTGGATTTTCTCTCAGGAAAAAACACCAAATTGGTAAAAAGACTATACCTTTATATAAATGACACATGAAAGATACGGTGATAGGTAATAATTTGAAGGGGATTTGAATGAATGTAGATTTCTGTTTTAGAAATGAGCATTGCAGCGTTTTGTGCATAAAATGCTATCTAGAAAGACTATATAAATGATAAAGCGTTCAAAGAGGGATACCTTTTGTGCATGCTACTTTCCACTAAAAGTAAATCTTATAGATCAAATAACAATGCAGGTACGTTGGCAGAGACCTAGGAGAAAAGCTCCCCCCCACCCTTAGACTGTGATCAGTTTTGATACTGTAATTCAAGAACAGTTCGACTAAAGGACATGTTTAGATCACATCCAACAAAACTAGGCCTTTAAAGAAATGAAAAAGAAATCAGTAGATATGTTCACGCTATGCAATTGTGTCATGTTCTTTCTGAAGTCATTCCCACTGAATTCAATAGGGCTTGATTTCAAAAACATTTGCTTAGGGCTGCAATGCTTGGAGCTTTGCCCAAAGGCTTAAAAATAGATATTTTCAGGCTGGAAACTCATGATAATAGGTCCTTTTGTTTGGGGATATGACAGGGAGGGAGCCTTTGGTATGAGGTCTCTATTATCCAACCTCTTGCCTTCGCCTGCTAAGAAGGTTACGCTGACAGGTGATGGTGGAACAAAAGTGAAAGCAGAATCTCCAGAGTTAATACTTTCGGTGCTCTCTTAAAAAACAACAACCAATTGCCGCTCAGTTGCAGCCCAATGTTGCCAGTATCTCAAGTCAATCTGGAGATCAGGTCTTCGGATCTGGAAACACTTATTCCTAATTCCAGCTGTGGGGCAGTTGGCTGAATTGTTCCCTGGTGGTGGAAAGACACTCTGCACATGGTCAAAGTTGCTCTCTTTTGGGGGAGGGGGTTAACAGTTAAGTGTTACATTCCGATTCTGAAACCAGAAAGAGGAGCTTTGTCCTCTCCCACCACTGGGATTTTCCAGGGGAGCTGTAATACTGGCAAAAGACAAGAGGCAGCTGGGGAGAAAAAGGAGTAAGGCGCAAGAGGAAACATACCTGCTGTTGGACCTCAGTGGGATGCCGACATGGACCAGGCCCCTTCCATCCTCCAGACAGAGAAGGCATAGCTGAGCCTCTCGTGGGCCAGGTAGTTGCAGCTGGAGATCTTGTGGTCGAGTTCGTCGCTCTGCAGGACCTGGTAGAGGAAGTCAATGTAGCGGGCAGCCAGCTTGAGGGTCTGGATCTTGCTGAGTTTGTCCGAAGGCAGGGTGGGGATGATCTTGCGCAGCTCAGCAAAGGCGTCATTGAGCGACTGGGTGCGTTGACGTTCCCGCACATTGGCAATCACCCGCTGCGTGTGCATGTCCTCAAAAGTCTGGGACACGGGGCTGCGCTTGCTGCGTTTTCCCTGTGGCAAAGGGCTGCTCCTGTACTCTGGAGGGGCTGAAGTCAAGGGTTTACCCAGCTGGCTCCTCTTCCGAATACTTTTCTTGGGCATCTTCTCACTCTCCTCCTCGCTGGTTCCCAGGCTGCCCTCCGGTGAATCTGGGCACATGCTCTCCTCTTTCATCCTCTCCAAGTTGGCCTCCCTTTCTCTTCCGTGCACAGGATGAGGAACTGGACCTCGCAGGCCACAGTGCATGTAAGCCAACCAGGTTGAGCAAACTCCAGGATGAGGATCCCCAAGAGCTGAGATTTGGAAGGCTTCAAATGTTTTTTGTTGCTCCAACCTTCACTGATCTGCTTATTCACCTTCCTTTCCCCCCTCCTTTAGGGCTTAAAGAGAGGAGGGACATTGTTAAAAGTCTCTTAAAGCCCTTTACGGATAGGATAGGGAGTTTGAGGGGAGGGGCTGTGCGCAGACCAATACAACCGTGCACAATAATGCAAACATCAAGGGAGCTTATGGGTTCCAGATTGCCTTCCCTTCCTTTTTCCTCGGCATTCTGTCTTCTCCCCCACCCCCCACCCCTCCTTCAGCTCTGAGACGCAGATGCTCCAACTAGCTGCCTGGATGCCAGAGGTCATTCCCTTCATCAGTTGTAATTGACAGGGAACTGCCGGCCTGACCCCCCACCCGCAACTCTGGCCTGAAGATTGCAGAGCGGCTCTTCCTACAAGGCTGATCGGTGGTCCACAGTGCCATCTCCACTTCTAGGTAGGCTGCTTGCCTGCTTGTTGCTTTGAAGTTCTCACTTTGGGCTCGGAGAATTCAGAGTTCTCTCAAGTGAGCCGACCTCTGTTTGAGAAGCTGCGTCTCAGCATTTGAGTTACACAGAAGGCTTTTCAAAATGGGCTCTGCTTATACAGAGGAAATGTGTGTGTGTGTGTGTGGGGGGGGGTTTGGCCCTGAAGTGCCTGTTTGCTACTACTGTTTAGCACTTGCTGCTCCCTACTCTAGACTGAAGAAACATTTATTAATTAATTTATTTAGAATTTGTTTGTTTGTTTATTTATTTATTTATTACATTTTTATGCCACCCAACCCCCGAAGGACTCTGGGTGGCTTACAACAGAGATAGCAATAGCACACAGATGTTATATACTGCTTATCAGAGCTTTACAACACTGTCCAAGCAGTTATAGAGTCAGCATATTTTCCCCAAACAATCTGGGTCCTCATTTCATTGACCTTAGAAAGGATGGAAGGCTGAGTCAACCCTGAGCCTGGGGATTCGATCTGACAACCTGCTGCACAAGTCAGCAGAGATAGGTTGCAGTGCTGCATTTAAGCACTGTGCCAGCGAGGCATATGTGATAATCATATGCAGGTAGTCCTTGACTTACAGCCATTTGATTGGTGACCGTTCAAAGTTACAATGGCACTAAAAAGCGACTTGTAGCTAGTCCTCACACTTGCAACCATCGCAGCATTCCCCACAGTCACATGACGGAAATCTGGGTTCTTGGCAACCGACATTACAACGGTTGCAGTGTCCTGGGGTCATGTGATCACTGTTTGCAACCTTCCTAGCTGGCTTCTGACAAGCAAAGTCAATGGGGGAAGCCAGATTCACTAAACCAGCAGCCCCCAACCTTTGGGGCACCAGGGACCAGTTCTGTGGAGAGAGGTTTTTCCATGGAGCAGAGCGGGGACATGGCTTCGCATGCTGCCTCCATTTCGCTTGTTTGTGCGGCCCAGTTACTGGCATGCCGTGGTGGCCCAGAGCTGGTCCACAGACCAGGGGTGCATAATTCACTTAACAATTTTTTATTATGGTAAGCCCCATAGTGAAATAAGTGGCAAGCAAATACATAAAAATAAACAAATGCAGTGATTTGTTTTACAATCGTGGCAAAAAAAGCCTGTAAAATTGACTCACTTATCAAATGCCTTGTTTAAGAACAGAAATTCTGGTCTTCTAGTTGTAAGATTATCTGTAGCACAGTCCCCTGTGGTTACTTTAAAGTAGGCTCACTGAATTCAGTAGGACTTACAAGTAATAATATATAGCCTAATAATAGACTTAACCAGTTAATATTTTAGGCTGTGTGAGCTTTTACTTTACTTTCTTCCTCAGGTTCCGCTTACCTTCTAATTCATAGACAGAATGGCCAAAAGCCCAGGTAATTATGGGATGTGTAGTTCAAAATATTGGGAAGGCACACAGTTGGGGATTGATGGTGATTGTAGCTATGTTTTGTATGGTTGTTAGAATCATCTGTTTTAAAAACTAACTTTTAAAATAACTTTTTTTTTGCAAAAAAAGAAGAAGAAAGAACAATAGGATCTCACAATCTACAATATGCAAGGCAGCTAGGTTGAAGATTGGGGCATATGTGCAAATATATTTTCTGCTTCCAAGAAGAAGAAAATGAAGAAGCAGTCCCAATTAATCCAATCAAAGCCAAATTACCATGGTATCTTCCTTTGCAGCTTTTCTTCCCAAGACTGGGAGGTGGGCTGCAAAATTAATTTGCTGTTCAAGAAACAAGTTTCTATACACCCAAACAATTTTATATAACCCAGGAGGCTTGGATCTTGCCTGGCCAGGAGATATCAAAACCGTCTTGCTCCTGTGGGTGCCAATTTATCTGCCTTTTCTTTCGCACCCAGTGGGGCAAGACAAGGTGGGAAAAGGCTGGTTGGGGTTTCTCACTGCCTGCTGGCTTGACAAAGGCAGGTGACTTGTCCAAACCAGTCCCTAGATTTTGAAACCATGATGCTCTTTTTCTGCCTGGACCATGTTTGCCTTCAATCTTTCCTTGGAGGATTAAGTGGAGTATGCTGTATTTTTCTGGGTCCAGAATACTCTAACTTTTGCTTTTTTATGGTTTTTGTCAGCTTTAGAAGCCATTTTTATTGGAAGCTTCCACGCTACCACATTCTTGTGCCTGGGAAATAGGGAGGGGGGATTATAGAGAGAGGTAAACGTTAGACATAACAACATTCTTCTGAGTCAAGGCTGTGCCATCCTGCACCTGGGGTAGGAGTGGTTGAAGGAGTGTCTCCAGTTGGGATGATCGGTGATTGGACCATGTGATGGACTGATGGGTGCAGGGGATGGGTTTTGAGTTTTCATCTATGGAGGGAAAACCCGGAGCTTTCAGATTCGGGTTTTCCTAGATGTGCCAACATGATTTCTCTAAATAAATTCTTATTTGGATGAACTTTGTCTCTGAGTGCTGAATGGATATGGGGAAATTTCCTTGGAACACTGACAGTTTTGATGATTTCCCTTGGCTTTCCCAAGCAGCTTTCAAAGCATATACTGAGAAAATAATCACAAAGAACACTGCATGTATTTGAGTAAAAAAAAAAAGTCTGTGAAAGAGACATTTCTGCCAAAAGTCACAGATTGTAGATGATGATGAATTGGGAGAGAGGAAAAGTAGCGAAAAGCAAACGTGAAGATTTGCATTGCTTTTTATCTCCCCTACCTCTAAGATAAAACTGCATTAATAATGCAGCCAGTAAAATGAACTAGATTTATACGGAGTTTACAGCACTCTTTACAGCCAATGTCCCATCCACACACCACCACCCTACTGAGAGGGCCTGCTCAGAAGATGCTGTGAAGTTTGGAAGGGCTAACCCCCAGCAGGAGAAAAGGTTATGCCAGTGGAGAAGCAAAGCAAAACAAAATTCTTTGCAGGTTTCTGCAGCCACAGTTGAGTTTCCTCTGTTCAAATTCACTCAGAATTGAACTGGCCTATTTACATTCTGGATTCCAGTCATGGATGGCAGCAATAGTATTTGCCAAACAACTTGCCTTAGTTTATTATTAGAGATGAGAGCTAAAAGTAAGCATATGGCAACGGGTCTGCCTCAAGTGTATCTTGCATTTGCATTGATGCCTGTATCAATCTCATAGCCATTTTACAAATACAAAATGGTGGGCTTTCCCTCTTGGTTTGCAATAGTGACAAATATCAGCAGCTCAGGTGTAGGATGAGGATGGAAGCTCGTTTTCCAAACTTGTGGGTTGGTTTCCAAACATTTCGTTACCAGGCTAAGTAACATCTTCAACAGACTTTCGGAAATGTCAGTGTTGGTGTTCTAAATTCCACTGAAGATGTTACCCAACCTGGTGACAAAACGTCTGGAAACCAACCCACAAGCTCAGAGAACAAACCTCCACTCTGCCTCTTGGTATATGAGCAGCCCTGACATCCAATTCCAAATGTGTTCATTGGCTCAAAAAGATTGTGGCTCCACTATTCAAAGTATCCCACTATTCCTCTTGATTTGCTACAGCAAATCTTCAAAAGATGAAGGATGATTGGCCTGTGAATAGAGCCAGAATACCCCTTCGAAAGGATATTCTAGCTCGGTTCACAGGCCAGCCATATTTGCATTCAGCAGATATGTTGCTTCCTGAAACTATCAGCCTTAACTTTCAAAGAACTGATGAAAAGCAGACATCCAATCCTCTTGGTTTCTGCATAGCCATGTTGCTTGGTTGCATGGGTGTGCATGAGTGTGTCAAAGAGAGCCAAATGACAACACTAGAATTGTGATGCCAGCTCTGTTTCTTTTTCTACATGATAAAATAGTTGGATTCTGTGGAGAACACTGTGTACATTGTGTAAAGCCAAGAAAGTACCATTTTCAACTCAGGAGCACGCCTCTCATTTTGTTGCTTTCTCCATTTCCCCCCTTTTCCTTTGTTTATTAATATACTAGCTGATGACCCGGCCTTGCTTGGGTTTTTTTTTTAAAAAAGAAGTATAATTGTAGTGGCCGGGGCTGAGTGGAAAGTGGCTTGAAAATGTGATTGGCAGTAATAGTAACTCCAGGTGGTTTCCTGCTCTTTGTCTTCATCCCCCTCCTCCTCTTCATCCTCCTCCTTTTCATAAGAGCCTCGGTGGCGCACTGGTTAAATGCAGCACTGCAGTCTCTGCTGACTTGTTCAGCAAGTTGTCAGATCGAATCCCACCAGGCTCCACGTTGACTCAGATTTCCATCCTTTCTAAGGTTGGTGAAATGAGGACCCAGATTGTTGGGGCCAATAAGCTGACTCTCTAACTGCTTGGGGAGTGTTGTAAAGCTCTGATAAGCAGTATATAAAATCTGAGTGCTATTGCTATCCATGTTGTAAGCTGCCCAAAGTCCTTCAGGAATTGGGTGGCATAAAAATGTAATAAAATAAAATAAAAATAAATTAAGCCGGCTAGACCCAAAATAGCCGCCCCAGTACTATTCTGAGAGAAGGAAGATGGGTCTTCACTTGTGCGTTGATAGGGGTCTGAACGCAGCATGCATGAAGAACGTGTACCTTAGCCCCCTCATGAAAGACATGCTAGCCCACCTGTCAAAGGGGAAAATGTTTTCTAAGTTGGACCTCAAATTTCCCATGGAGTAGAAATGGACCCGGAGAAAGTGCGAGCAATGATTGAATGGGCGGCTCCTCGCACAGGGAAGCAACTTTCCTTGGTTTCATGAATTTCTATAGGCAATTCATCCCAGCCTTCGCCCAGAACACATTCCCCATCACTAACTTGCTAAAGACAAAGGGAGGAGGGACAAGCCAAAGCCTAGCCAGCCTCTAAAGGGGACCATGGCAAGCCGCATTTGAAAAGCTAAAAGGACTCTTTTCTGCCAAGCCAGTGCTAAAACACCCAGACCCAGAAAAACCTCTCATCATTCAAGCTGATGCCAATGATGTAGCGGTCAGAGCCGTTTTATTCCAAGAGAATGAGCAGGGCCAGCTTCAGCCCTCTGTATACACCTCAAAAAAACTGACAGAAATAGAGCAGTGCTGGGTAGTCCAGGAGAAAGAGGCCTATGCTGTCCGTTGGGCCCTCCTCACCTGGCACCACTTCCTAGAGGAGAGCAAGATTCCATTCCAGGTGTGGACTGACCATAAAAACATGGAAGCCCTTAAAACCCCAAGGAAGCTGTCCCCTAAGCAAGCATGCTGGGCCCAATGCTTCCAGCCCTTTAACTTCACCTTCCACTACCTTCCAGGAGGGAAAAATGTCCTAGCTGATGCTTTGTCAAGATTACCACAATACAGCAGCACCAAGCCAGAAATAGTTACATCCCTGCTTCCAGCTTCACAATTAGCACCCCGAGTGATCACCAAAGGGGTGATCTGTCTCCAGACAATGCCAGAACCCTAGCTTTTAAGCAGGCCGTAGTCAATGACGAATGGTTCCTAAACCGCAAGGGCTGGTACTTGATGAAGGATGGCCTGCCTTGCATGGGAGGAAAATTCTATGTCCCAGCTCGCCAAAGACTAAAACTCCTGCAAACCTGCCATGACTCGAAAGTGGCGGGGCACTTTGGGTTTGTCGAAACTCTTCACTTGCTGAAAAGGCAGTTTTAGTGGCCATCCCTCCAGAAGGACACTGAGAGCTATGTGGCTGGGTGCCCTAGTTGTGCCTCTGCCAAAAGACAACAAGGGAAAACGCCTGGCCTCCTGCAACCAGTAGCCAAGCCTTCAGCACCCTGGATAGATAAATCTGGACTTTATGGTAGAACTGCCTGAAAGTGCAGAAACACTATCATTTGGGTAGCGGCAGACCTATTTTCCAAACAAGTCCACTTCACCCCGTGCCAAAAAATCCCTACAGCCAAATCATTGGCCAAACTATTCCTACACTACATCTACCACCTACATGGAGCTCCATGGCAGATAATCTCAGGCCGTGGGCTCCAGTTCACCTCAGAGTTCAGGAGGGCATTTCTGGCCCTTTTGGGAATGGATCAGGTTTTGAGCTTGAGTCACCATCCATAAATGAATGGTGGGACAGAATGAATGAACTTGGTCCTGAAACAATACCTCCGATGCTTTATAAACTATCAACAAGGCAAATGGACCAACCTCCTCCCCTTTGCAGAGGTCACTTGCAATAATACCTCCATACCAGCAACTGGGTTTACTCCGTTCCATGTGGCCACCGGGCACAACTTTAACCCGATGCCAGAGCTTCCAGCTGTAGAACCCACCTTACTATCCCTGGATGCAAGGAAGGCCCAACTACGAAACACACGGCCAGTCGAATGCAAAGCCTTCGACAAAGTGAGAGCCACTTACAAAGACAGGCAGATTAAAAAAAAAGAATAGAGCCAAAACTGTCTCAAATCGGGGATCAGGTGTACTTTTCCACCAGGTTCCTACAGTCTCTGCAGCCTCCAAAAATCTCTCCAAGGCTTAGGACAGGGATCCCTCCAAGACAGCCTCCTTCTCCCTTTCGCCTCCCAACGCCCCGAGATCCCACAGGGTGGGCATCCTCCGGGTCCCGTCAGTTAAGCAGTGCTGGCTGGCAGGTCCATGGGCAAAGGCTTCTCTATGGCAGCACCTGTCCTCTGGAACCAGCTCTCTGTGGAGATGCGAACCGTCCCGAGTCTGTCGGCCTTCTGCTGGGCTGTGAAGGCCTGGCTCTGCCAGTGGCCTTGGAGCTAATTGCCAGCCCTTGTATGAAAGCAGAGTATGCTGCTTATTATTGTATGTTCTCCATTCTTACTCTTTTACATTGATGTGGTTTTATTGATCTTTGTTTTAGAATTTTATTGCAATGTTGTATATTTATTGGTTTTAAATGTTGTTAGCCGCCATGTGTTCCCTCTGCGGGGGAGGGGGAGGAGACAAAGGCGGGATAAATTGAATAAAACAAAATAAAAAAATAAAAAACCTGGGACCCAAATTCCTGCCT
>JANHGC010000295.1:257487-267930 GCA_027560395.1 Boaedon fuliginosus | reverse complement strand
AGGAGCTCCAAGGTATGTGATCCTGTTCATCATTAAACCATCTTTCCAAACAGCCTCCATGTTTCCAGAGTGTTTTTTCCCACTTGGAACTGCACCCAGAAATATATTTATTCCTAACAGTAGGCACAGCTATGGAAAAGACTTGCTTTCTAGATCCCCTTAATAGAGGGGATCTGGAATAAAGCTAATCTTATTCAATCTGATGGGATGGGAAGATGTTCTCAGGGAGAGCTGATCCCAAAACTACCTGGACCATTGCATTCTGGACCAGTTTCTAGGCAGTCTTTAGGGACAATTCCACATAGAGTGCACTGTGGTAGCTCAAAGAAATGACTAGGGCAGGAATGACCTTCAGCAAGGTCTTCTGATCCAGAAATGGGTATAATTAGTACCGGATTAAATTTATGCAAAAACCCTCCTAGTCATACGTGTCATCTACTCCTTGAGCATAAGTTGCAAATTGTTCTTCAATTCTATTGAAGGGAGTCACACCCCATCAAGAATTAAATAGAATTTCAGTTCCCCAGATCAATTGGAACCCTAACCCCAAAATTACTCATGTCAGATGAACACTGATGAGTTGATAACATCTAAAAGGACTGAGTTTTGGAAGTGATGGCTGTATCCATAGTTGTAGAGAATGAAGAGGTTTTTTAAGCCTGGGATTAAGAAGAAATAGGGCATAGGGGCTCATTTTTTGAAGGACTGTCTCCCATAGTATCAAATCAACTGGTTCGAATTGGCATGTCTGGCACATTCAGGGTTCCTTTGATTAAACAGTGCCACATATCATAAACATGACTATTCTATAGCAGCACCTGCCCTCTGAAATGAATCCCCCCTTCAAATAGTGCTCCTATCCTGCTGGGGTTTTGAAGAGTCTTACAAAACTGGTTGTTTGCACAGGCCTTTGAGGGGAATGACTGGTACCATTTTTTTGTTTGTGTTCGTGATTTATTTTCTTTCCCATCATTATTCTTTTGTCTTGTATTACTGGATTTTTTGTTTGTATGTTTTCTATTGTTCTGTTCTTAAATGTTTTAACAATTCGAAGCTGCCCAGAGTCATTGGGAGGCAGGTGGTATCTAAATTTGATAAATAATGATAATGATGATTAAGGAAGATATTAATCAATTGAGAAAATAGTCTTTACAAGGAAAATGAAAGAAAGCCAATAGAGCTAATGAAGGAGAGGCAGTGGAGATAGGTTGAATGATACACGTCCTGAGTTTGAGTAATGGAGAAAGGGGAACAGGCAGGTGTTTCAAAAAAAGACAATAAAGAAAGGGTCACAAAAGAATTCTTGCTTTTTGCCATGGAAAATGAACTTCTACCAGCTTTTCCATTTTAGGAGTGTCTGCAGGGTATGGTCCCAAGAGTTAAGATGGCAGTTACAAGTGTGATCAGGTTTTTTTAATGAGTACTAGCTGATTACCCGGTCTTGTTTTTTTTTTTTTTTAAATATATTTATGCCACATTGTTTGTGGGCCTTCTCAAGCCACCACCCCCCACATTGTTTGCAGGCCTTCTTAAGCCTCTGGCACCCCCTCCCACATCTCTGTTCCAGCAAGTCTGTCTCCAGGCCAAGGACAGCCTGGCTTTGAAGAAAGGCAGCCAGGGCTTGACAGGGGCACTGGGCTGCAACCGTTAGTGGGCCTTCTTAAGTCCCTGCGCCCCCTCCAACATCGTAGACAACCTTATTTAGTGGGTTGGGCTGCTCTGTGTGTCTTGGGCCTGTCGCCGCTGGGGCAAATCTGAAATTTATATGTATAAAACATGGCACCTCAGAGGTTTGAATATGGTGCCTCAGTCAGTTTAAAACCTGCACATGCTCAGTAGAGACTACTCTTTTCTACCTATCTGCCAAGTTTGAGGTAGATTGGTGCAGAAATGAAAGTTTGTATAGAACACATACAAACACACATCCACACCCCACCTCTCTTTTATAGATATAGAAGATCTAGGCACCAAGAATCCATGGAGCCATAATAGTAGAGGTTTTTTTCTATCTTTTGGTTGTCATTCAGTGGTGGTCTGGATTATTACAGATAGATCTGGTACTCCTGAGCAATATCAAACTTCCTAGTATTAACTGAAGAAATCTGGATGTCCTAGACTGATATTGTCCTGAATTTTATAAAGCAATACTGCTTCTGGAACATCTGGCAATATAAAACCATTGATTTTATAACATCTCTTCTTCGAGTGGGCTTATTTTCTATTTGTAATGGAACATTGTTACATTAGTTCCTTTCCAAGGGGTGCTAAAACTCTCTTCATTCCCTATGAACTGAGTACTATTACAATATAACTTTATGGTGAGTTCCATTAACTTTAAATCTATGAAAAATACAACATACATTGACAAATAGGTAGTGACAGAAATGTTTCCTTACAATTTCTATTTGATTTTCTAGCTAATTAACATAGTTAAGCAGTAATTTTGTGCTCACTTGTGTGGGAGCCTCAGTGAGACATAGTTTTGAATAATTCTATGTATATGAAAAAATATGGATGTGAATGGAATATTTTGACACTTTTCTCTCTTGGACCACTTAATCATGCAGACCTGACAACTTTCTTCTAAACCGGTAGCCCATGAAGTAGGTGTAACAATGATGCTTGGCTCCTACTCTGTAAAAGCTAGCCAACAAAAAAAGCCTCCATTAAAACCAATGCCTTTCCCTCCTCTCTCAAACATAATTAACTGCAAAAGAGAGTAATTTAGGGAGGGGGAGGGGGAAGTAGCCCCAGTAAAGAAAAAAATGGTTAAACCTTACTTCCACAGGTACTGTGATTTACCTCCACAAGTCCCATTAAGCCAGAAAAACATCTCTAAGTACCACAGAGGAGATGAGATGTCAACACCAGAATGATGTTCCTATAACCATTTCCTTTGCATAACGATAAGGTTGAATAAAATGTACTACTACTGTATGTGTGTGTATGTGGAGGGCTCATGCCTGCACATGAGTATAGCCCTCAACGGGCAATATTCTGTGAAAGTTGATGATGTCCTGTTACTATCACTTACTCAATCACTGTCTCACCCATCAGAGCAGGTGATAGTCTGTGCATACTGGTCCTGCAGTCCTCTGGGAATTTATTCTGTGTACATTCTGCCCAGTGGTGGGATTCAATTTTTTTACTACTGGTTCTATGGGTGTGGCTTGGTGGACATAGCTTGGTGGGCATGGCTTGATGGCGTGGCTATGTGGTCATATGACTGGGTGGGCCCCCGCACCACCCCGTGCCCCGCTTTTGGCCTGGAAAACCTCACTGAAGCATCCTGGCAGCCAAATAAGGGCATGTGGAGACTCCTGGAAGAAGTGGGGCAGGGAGGGAAGGGGCCAATCAGAGGTGGTATTTGCTGGTTCTCCGAACCAATCAAAATTATCGCTATCGGTTCTCCTGAACCTGTTAGAACTGGCTGAATACCACATCTGATTCTGCCCCTTAGATTATGCTCAGAGGCCCAGAAAGGTAGATTGCCAGAATATGTAACTGTGCATTTGTACCTGGGTTCAAATAAATACAAATACAGTTTCCTGTTGGGTCTCCTGACTTAAGAAGCAGGGACGTCAAGATGACACCCTGGTGGCTCCATTATTATACATAATAATTCTCATATATTATTTGAAAACTGAGAGGAAAGCTTGTGTGTGTGTGCAATGAGTGTGTGAATGGATCTGTACAATTGGAACATGAGAAGATAGAGATTTCTATACAGAAGAGGTCATGTGGTTTCCAATTCTTGGAAGCGGGGCTTTGTCCCCACCCAGCGTCAGGCATGCTGATCCTATAAAGTTATTTCAAATGATCTTATCCTTGATGGGAACTTCTATACAATTTTAATAGCCTCTATTGCAAGTCATACATTTAATCATTATGGACGGGGCATCCTTTGGAGAGGACTAGACTACAGTTATCCATACACTGATAACAACTAGGTTTGTGTACTGTAATATGTTGCACATTGGGCAGCCCAAAAACATGGTGGGAAAACTTCTGCTAGTTTAAAATTTAGCTGCAAGAAAGTTGTTCATTGGGATTAGCCAGAAGGGAGTTATCTAATAAATGCATTCTCTTATGGTTCATGTCTGAACATAACAAAAAACACGTGTGCATTCTTAACTTGAGCCATCACCACAATACTTGAGGTCACTTTGAAAATCCTTTTCTAGGTTCCCCCCTCCCCATTTGAGATAGGGCGTGGAGTGAGTATCCTTTTAGAGAAAGGAATTAAAATAGCGAAATGTTTCTTAGTGCCAATTTATTTAACTGGAAAAATGTGCATTGGGCATTGAGATTTGCTCACAGAGGCAATTCTATGACAATGTTAATGTTTCTAAATTGGATCCCTGAAAAATATCCTAAATAGGATTCCCCTTTTAAATCCACCTCTAAAAAACTAAAAATTAACCAGAGGACCAAGTGTTGCATAAAGCTTTCACATATAAGCATGCTTCCAATGCCTTTTAAACGGCAGCCTGTAAATGCAACTGTTATCTAAAAAAAAAAAGCCCTCACAGGGACAATGCAAAAGCATAAAAATACAGAGGGAGGGACTCTGATGAACAATGGATGGCTAAATATATACAGGAATTGCCTGGCTTTGAGAGACAGAATTATTATTTGTAATGTCTTTGCTTTGAATCCAAAAATGGAGAATTGTAACATAAAAACACCCTTGAAACAATATTTCCTCTTTTAAAACCTGGTCTCAGTCAGAGAGACAGACACCCAAAGAATACAGCTTATTCACCGGAGGGGGAGAGACTGCAAATTAATTTGAAGCTTTTTTTTCACTTTAGAATTAATTAGGTTCTTAATTGAGGCTTCTCACTGGGTAATAATGCCCAAATCTCTGAGCCTGCCTAAGCAGAAGGTAACAGTGTGGGCCTGTGTGGTGAATGTAAAAATCTCATCATCATAACACCATTGATGCAGAAGTCTTTGCTGGGCCAATGAGAAGAGAGCAACGGATGGAGAATAATTTATTCAGTAACCTCACTTTCAGGTTGCAAAGCTTTCCTCCATTGCTTATGTAGTAGGGGGAGGCCTCTTCTTATACACCCATCCTGCCACTTCCCTCCTCCTTTCTTGTTACCATTCTCTGTCTCCCTCTGTCTCTCTCTGTCTCTCTTTCTTTTTTCTTCCACACACATACACACACACACACACACTACACAATTTTCTCACAATTAGGAATATATCTATTCAGCCCTGCTATTATTTGCAGCCTTTCTGTCCCCCAGTCCTTTTTCTTTGCTAGCAAGCTATTTCCTGTGTGAAGCTGGGCTCTTTTGCACTCAGCCGTTTGTTTAGTTGCTTTTGTGTAATTGTTGTCCAAAAACCCAGATCTGCTGAAGTCTTGAAATTAAAGCACCAGGGAAGAAGTCATATAAAGGAAGAGGAAAAAGTAAGACAGCATTCTTCTTATTCTTTGTTTAAAGTCTTGGAGGATGAATGAGAGCGTGAGTGGCATTTTTTTAATGCAGATCTGTGAGGGTGCACTGTGTTACATACCTATCCTCTTTTGTTTATACATGTGTATACATTCCTCTTTATTCCCCTTTTCAGTAATTAATCAAATGTTTATTGGCAGGTGACATTTACAGACCTCTGTATGTTAGAAATGCTGTGTTTCTTTATGCTTGGCAAGCAATGTTTTCATATAAGTAGTTCCTCATAGCCACTGCTTTGATAGGAAGGTGAGATTTATTGTCAATGAAAAGTCATGTAAGTGCCTGTGATGACAAAGTAGCTGCATATGGATAGCGTTTTAAACACACCCCTATGTACAGGATAGAGTCAGCAGCAGAAAGAGGTATATTTGCGCACTCAATTCTACTTCATTTTTACCCTTTAGGCTTTATTTAGATTTGATTTAATTATAAGATAACTGTTTGTTGATATATGGAAATATTTGTGTATAATGAGATCTTTTTCTGTCTCTCATGATACGTTACTATTGTTCATTGTGACCTGCATCCTAAATAGGAGTTTATTAGATATTTCAATAGAGGTATACATATGAATGTACTGTTGAAATTAACACAAGCCCTTTGTTTGAATAAACTTTCAATTGTTTTTGCACTCTTCCCATATCTTTATGTATGTGTGTGTGTAGGTGTGTGTGTGTGTGTGTGTTGTTGATATATATCTTACTGTTCTACTGTCTAATAATGTTACACGATTTTATACTCATTTCTTAGAAGTTCTTAAGAAATCAGTGCATTTACTTCAGACTGAGGTGTGACCATGGAAGCAGTCCAATCAGACTTAAGTCCTCAGTTATTGTCAACTGCCATCTGTGTGTATCAGTATGAGCCTTTGTGTTTTCTAACGCCATATGCTGTATGCAACACACAAGTGATACTTATGGCTGTCTATATATTTGTGATCAGATAAAAAGTTCCTTAATCTGGTGCAGTCAAGTACTTCTCCTTGACTGCCGAACAGAGAAAAACACACCGTTCATGATTAAATCTCTTCTCAGAATTGTGAACAGCAGGATAAAGGTGGTAGGTGTTTTTTTTGTTTTGTTTAAAGAGTATTGCTGGATTTGCAGTCAGTGGGTCAGACTGAGTGATGGCTAGCTCACAGATTTGACACTGTTGCATTGTTACTTTTGTTAGACCAAACTGTAATCTTAAAGTTGTTTTGACAAAACCTAATTAACAGAGATATCTTGGAAATGTTAGTCATTTTTCAAAAGGGTAAACCATGATTTATATCATTTGCTTAGTGCCATGTCTTTAAGAATTGTACATAAGCATACATCCTGGTGTTCCCAATAATTGAACCAGAGTCATCAGTCTGGGACAAAGAGAACAGATGAAAGAGTTTCATTAAGCCCAGTGTTAAGGAAAAAGACACAATGAGATGAATAATAATTTTTCTCTTCCACAGGGAAGATCTCAAAAGAAAGAATGAGAGAAGGGAAGAGAAAATAAGATAGAGGATCCATAGTCATAATGACATCTCCCATAGTGCAGCTGTTAAGGACTTGAGGAACACAACTCTAAATTTGGAAATACATTACTATTAATTTAAATGATTGGGAGTAAAAAAAAAGGTATAGTAAGATACTGTCTTTGCTTTAATTTAGGTTCATGTTGCCAAACCTGCAAAATTTCCATTAAGGATATGGCATTCTAGTTTATAGTCTTGCCCCTGTTAGCTGTTCTGGAACTAAGGTGGAGAAACCCCACCCCTCCTCCTCTGCAGTGTATGTCACCATGTAAAAACTTAGTTGGGGAAATCCTAACATCTTGATGAAGATAATATCACTATACCAGAAAGAAGTCTGCACTTCCTTTGTTTCTGCCTTCATTTTTTTTTCAATAAGGGAAAGCTTTTGGTTGCTATAATGTGAAGATAGTTTTGGTGGATCCGGATGAGGGGAATTTTATCATTCCATGAGAATATTTTCTTTCTGGTTGTTGCTGGGGTAAAAGTATCTAATGTGATTTTC
This sequence comes from Boaedon fuliginosus, assembly GCA_027560395.1. NCBI lineage: Eukaryota > Metazoa > Chordata > Lepidosauria > Squamata > Lamprophiidae > Boaedon > Boaedon fuliginosus. The sequence goes on along the minus strand of JANHGC010000295.1, from coordinate 260,450 downwards.
TCACCACATCCAACTTATGATACAGATGACCTTCAATGATTTGTTCTTATGCTCTGAAACTAAGGTTAGCTGTATAAATCAGCAGAATGAGCCTAACCATAATATGAAACCAAATGTTCAGAAATGAAAAGGTAGCTTTGCTGATGCTAAAATTCTCTCATTGGTACAAAAGTGACATAGAAAATGAGCTCCAATGCTTCTTTTCTGAAGCTACTTTCTGTCGAGCAATCATTTCAGATCCTTTGGGATTCACTTTCCATAATCCCTTAGCCAGTTATGAAAGTTGAGAGTTAAGTGCAATTCATCTGCAGCACACCAGATTAAGAAAGGTTGGTTTGGAACAAAGAAGTTTCTTGGTGATCAGCCAAATGAGTCTAGAATTAGCGTGTTCAAAATATTTCCTATTTTTATAACGAAGAAATATAATATGTTTAAAGTAGTTTCTGTATCATATTATAATAATCTTTCCTACTGGTACTAAGGTATAGATGAAGTCTCTGAACATGTTCTATGTAAGGGCACATTAGCCTGACTCATCCAGACAGCTTTGAGCTGAGATGTATGGGTATATATTTCTACCAGCAGCATAAATTGAAGTCATCTACTGAAGTAAATAAGCAGTGGCATAGTTGCCTGCAGCAATTTTACTGAAGACAGTATATTAGAGAAGTAGAATCCCCCACTCTGTAATGGAAGGTCTTTGATTTTAGGGGCATTATTATACAACTGAGTCCTGTGGAGGAAGAAGAAAGAGTATTAGGAAATTTCAATCATTTTAGCAAATGTAATTACGTTTCCTTAATGACTTGTGAAACTATAACACAGCATACAACCTTATTAAAAGCCATCCACTGGATAGTAACACTAGTTTTTATAACACACACACACACACACACACACACTTTTGGGGTGGCAGGGAGGATAGCATCTCTTTTTATCTAATGAAGCAATGTGATAATGCAATCAACATCAGTTAAAGAATCCTCATCACTTGTGTTATGATGCCATGATAAACACAACCTCGTTGTGCCTTTTTATCTATGTCCATGAAGCCAAAGTCTTGGTTACCATTGGAGTTGAGCATCTTTTAGATACTTTATATTTTCAATCCACTACCTTGATTGTGTGAATTGTTCTCTAATCTATCTCTTATATCTTTCTGAGCACTTCATAGATACAGAGTCAAACATGTGTTAGGCCGCCGAGTTGGCCTGTGGGGCCATCACGGAGACAGTGAGGGACCAGCCCCTGCTGCCCAGAGCCTGGCCACACCTACCCAGTTGGCCACAATGGCCAGGCCATGCTTACCCCAACCACCCAAGGGCAAACAAATTCCTGATCCAGCCTGCGACAGAATCGAGTTTGACATTCCTGGTATAGAGCAACAATATCAAATTACACTGCTGTAAATGTTCAGGTTCAGTTTTCGGAATGAAGAGGGAGGATAATCCTGAATTTTAGAAAATTTACCACATTCAGATTTAGTTGTTATAACAATTGCACTTTGCATTTTCCATTGATTTTAACAATGATCTTTGGAGGCATTTGGAATATGTGTGGTCTTCCTCAGACAATAACACAATCTTCCACCTGCTTGAGTATGTATAGAGATTAAGTTATATTGAGTATTCTAGGACTAAAAACAAAAACAATTTAAAATGTTTTAAAAATATTTTTCAATTTCTGTTATTTAAAACAATTACATAACTGTTGAAGTCAATCCTATTTTAACTACATTAAGGTTTACAATATCCCTGGACCAAGGAGAACAACATGTTCTAAGAGGTTAGTTTCTGTTTAAAACAGCATCCAAACTATGAATCTCCTTTCCAATAGAAATTGAAATGTCTCCAAAATATAGGCATTTTATTATACTAGCAAAACTATTGTTTCACTGAAGACTTTCAACATATTGGATATAATCAGGCACTTATGTTTTATAATATCCTTGATGGTTCATATATACTAATACTAAAACTGCAGATTTGGGATGCAGTTATTTGAGAAAAAGCCTTAGTGGCTGGAATTCAATAGGTACAGGATTGCATTGTAGGGGTTCCAAAAGAGGATGGAGAAGCATGTGGTCATCTATGTAGATCTTTTGGATTCTAACATCTATTAGTTCCACTTATCCTAGCCAATTTTCAAGGATGATAGAAGCTGTAGTCTGACAAAATCTGGAGGGTCATAGATATTCCTCCACCTTTGTTGCAAAGCTTTTTTGTCCAACTTCAGAGCAAACCAAGATGAAATTTGAGGACTTTACAGCTGAATAAAATATATCAAGGCTTCTGCTACCCATGGCTTTTAGCCTTTTTTTTTACATGACTACTATCTCTATAATTATTTCCCACCTATTGGGGCAATAGGGATTGATGGTAGGTTTTTTCTTCTACCACCAGGCACACATAGCAACTCTGCTTCTTAGGGGAATTGCTACAGGAACAACAACAACAACAATAATAATTTAATTTGTATGCCACCCAATCCCACGGGACTCAGGGCGGTTTACAGTGTAATAAAAACATATCATACAAACATTTAAAATCCCTCCTAAAATTACAAATTTATAGTGGGTTAATCTAATCTGGCTCATTGGAATAGCCAGGTCTTGAGGGCTTTGTGGAAGGTTCTCAGGTCTGGGATGCTCCGAAGCTCCGGTGGTAGATCATTCCAGAGGGCTACCAACCCGGCTACCGCCTCAAGCAGCACAGGCAGGGCTGCTGCCATGCAGCTGGGAGGTAGGTATGTGACCAGCAAGCCCACTTATACCCCTAAATTCAACTTCACAAGGATGCAAGTCCTGGCATACTATGATAGCCACGCCACCACCCCTGCCCTGGGGTCTAGGCTGCTGTAAAACCTGAAACTCGGCGGGGCACATTTCTGAGAGTGGAACACCTCCCTCGTGCCCCAGCCAGGGGGCTATACAAGCCAGGTATTTTAATCAGCAGTAATTGAAA
>JANHGC010000295.1:237620-248541 GCA_027560395.1 Boaedon fuliginosus | reverse complement strand
TCCCCTTGACCGGGGAACTGAGGCAGGGTATAAATCTAAATAAATAAATAAAATAAATAAATAAATTTGAGATTCTCCTGTCTCATCTAGGCCTTCACAGTCTTTAGACACAGGATTTTCCCCAGCCTCACAATCCCAGTGGAGAGATGAGTATTTAACTAATTAGCAACAGAAGATTGATATCTCACCCAAATTGATTGATGGTCTCTTTCAGCAGTTGAATATATGAAATTGCATGGGGGAAAGAGCTGAATCTAACTAGCCCTTCACGCAGCTATGGCCACGGCTTTATTTCCCCTAAGGATATCAAATCATTCTGTCCGATCAGTCTGGAAAACACTTTCTAACTTTCAGGTCCCTCCCTCCCCATCCTATCCACAATCACAAATTTGTTGCTCCTGAAAAATACTAACTCCAAAAAAACCCCAATCCTCACACTGTTGATTTAGCAGTGAGCACATATCTGTGTGTAGGTCTCGTTTTTACCGACTGAAACTGCTTGCGTGCATATGACTTGAAAGCACACGATAGTGCATTTAGAGATCAGTCAAACAGGGGCCAGTGCCTGGGGCTACAGATAGGTATTAAACATCTCCTGCCGTGAATTTCAAGAAAGTTGAGCAGACTTTTACAATTTGATCAGGAGTCTTTATGTTTCCACTTCTCTTTCGGCAGTGGAAAAAAGAAAAGAAAAGAAAAAGATTAATTTTGATAATCACACTGTGAACCAGTCCAAAAAGCAAGGGAAAGTAATGTTGGAAGAAATATCCATCTGGTTCAGTTCCAATCCGGGAGAAAGACACTGGAAACATGAAGGTTGATTGGAAAGAGGGTTTGATGGTAAAGCAGAACCATCAAACAAGCACATGTGATGCTGGGCAGCTGACCACATGGAGTTGAGAGTGAGGAGCTCTTGGGCTTTGAACTTGAACTTCCTGTTCCTGTTCAAGAACATGTATTCTACTGGCTGTTGTAGGGGTCACAGCTAACTTTGTAGGTTGTCTGAGTCCCAGGTGTGGTTGAAGTTTGCTGGGTGATGCAAGGAAGGGGCTTGTTGGGCAATTCCTATTGTGGCTGAAGACTAGCCCTACCTTTGTTCAGAGCCAGATCTTACTGCAGGCAGTAATGGATTACCAAATCTGCATTTCTAAAGCTCCCCCAGCTCAGTATCTCTTTGGGGGGGGCAGGAGGAGCTCAATCTCTGAGTTTCTGTCTCCCTTAAGATTTTTTATTTCTCTTCTAGGAGAAGGATCAGTGCTAACTTTCTACCCTTCCTTCCTTCCTGTTAGTTGTTTCCTAAGGCATTTTTTTTTTTTGCTTAGAAAAATAATACAAATATCTACCCCATATTCAGTCTACATACAGGATATTGTTTTAAACCATGTTCAACCCTCCTTCCCCCCGTTCCTTCATGTTAGTTGTTTCCTAATGCATTTTTTTGTTTACAAAAATAATACAAATATCTGCCTTATATTCAGTCTATAGACAGGATACTGTTTTAGACCATCTCCAACGTTCTTTTTTCAGCTGTTGCCTGCCCAGTGTCTATTTCAGACATTTTATTACAAGCTTGGCGGTTTTCTAATTAAACTCTGCAGGGTGACTATTCAGCAGAATGTGCAGGGCACCAACCATATATGCTAATGGAATCTATATGGTTAATTGAATCACTGAACTTTCCTGAATACTTATCACTGTATGTCTTTGCAGCAAACATTGTATAATCAAAACCATCCATCTTGTACTTTATGGAAAATATTTCTGGTGTTTTGTTTAAATAATTTAAGATATAAACACCTGCTGTCTAACTGCAATTTATGAACCTGACCTCTGATGACTTGGAGCTCCAAGGAATCATTTTAATTGGACTGGTTAATTTTCTATAATGAGTCAATTCCTTCATCTGCTCTTTTCTAATAAGCAATGCTGTACCTGAAATGATTGCTTCAACTGACGGGCGTAGGCAGAATCTTAACCAAATCAAATCAACATTAAATTACCATATATTTCCATCTATCAACTTTACGATAGCAGTGCTTCTTCTTCTTCTTCTCTTCTTCTTCTTCTTTTTTTTTTTTTTTGGTAGAAACACAGGGAAAAAAAATTGTTAAGCCTCCCAGTTTATTAAAAAGTAATGCAAGAACTATGCCAATCTGTATCCATATTTATAGGATGCAGATAAGAAGTGAGAAAGATACCAGAGAGAAGAGAGAAAAGAAAGAGAGGGAGATATACAGGTACAGACACATCAATAAGGACAGACACATCAATAAGGACAGACTGAAAATGAAAGACTTTATAGTGAAAGTACAGTAAGAAAAAAAAAATCAATTGTTCATTTATTTTTCTTCTCAAACATTTCTTGACCAATCAGTACCAAATTAAGTCACCTGCCCATCCCAATCAGCTGAATCAATCCTGGCAATCAAGGGGGTGACAGATGTCAGAGCTTAGATTGCCCTCACATCCATCATCATCAGTGATGGCTGTAAATCATTGGTTTCATTGTTGATGCTGGATTCTGAGCATCCAACATGCATAGAGTAACAGAGAGATATTGAATGCATTCAGTGCATCAACCTGTCTACGGAGTGTCTCAGTCATCCAGGTCATGGTTGTCCCAAAGGTGGTATTTCAAGAGTTAACTGGACTTTCTGTTTTTTTCTTTGAAGATGTTTCACTTCTCAATAAACTTCTTCAGTTCTGAGATGAAGAAGCTTCTTGTATGAGAAGCAAAAATCTTCAAAGAAAAATCAGAAGGTCCAGTTGCCTCTTGAAAAAGTTAGTAATTGTTCAACGTTACAGTGGCATTAAAAAAAAGTGACTTATGACCAGTTGCAGCATGCTAACAGTCACATGATCAAATCATGTGACTGTGGCAGCCAGCATTTACTTCAACTTCAGTAAGGCATTTGATAAAGTAGACCATAACTTACTACTTGATAAAATAGAAATATGTGAGTTAGACAGCATCACCACCAGATGGATTTGTAATTGGATGACCAACCGCACTCAACATGTAGTCCTCAATGGAACTGCATCTACATGGAGGGAAGTATGCAGTGGGGAATCCCAAGGCTCTGTTTTAGGCCCAGTACTCTTCAATATCGTCATCAATGTTTTTGAATGAGATAGATGGGGAACTCATCAAATTTGCAGATGACACCAAGCTACCAGGAAGAGCCAACACTCCAGAAGATAGGCTTAAGATACAAAAGGATCTTGAAAGACTTGAACATTGGACACTTTCTAACAAAATGAAATTCAATGGTGAAAAAAAGTAAGGTTCTACATTTAGGCAAGAAAAACAAAATGCACAGGTACAGTATATGTGGTACCTTGCTCAACAGTAATAACTATGAGAGGGATCTTGGAGTCCTAGTGGACAACCAGCAGTGTGGAGCAGCTGCCAAAAAAACTAACACAGTTCTAGGCTGCATAAAGAGAGGGATAGAATCAAGATCACATGAAGTTATAATGCCTTGGTAAGGCCACGCTTGGAATATTGCATCCAGTTTTGGCCACCATGATGTAAAAAAGATGTGGAGACTCTAGATAGAGTGCAGAGAAGAGCAACAAAGATGATTAGGGAACTGGAGGATAAAACATATGAAGAATGGTTGCTGGACTTGGGTATGTGTAGCTGGATGAAAAGAAGGACTAGGGGTGACATGATAGCAGTCTTCCAATATTTCAGGGGCTGCCCCAAAGAAGAGGGAGTCAAGCCACCGAGGGAGCTTCAGTGGCGCAGTGGCTAGCAGTTTGGCAGATCGAATCTCACGAGGCTCAAGGTCGACTCAGCCTTCCATCCGTCTGAGGTCGGTAAAATGGGGACCCAGATTGTTGGGGGCAATAGGTTTATTCTCTGTAAACCACTTAGGGAGAGCTGTATAAGCACTGATAAGTGGAATATAAATCTAAGTGCTAGTGCTAGCTATTCTCCAAAGGACCTGAAGGCAGGACAAGAAGCAATGGATGGAAACTTATCAAGGAGAGAAGCAACCTAGAAGTAAGGAGAAATTTCCTGACAGTGAGAACGATTAATCAGTGGAACAACTTGCCTTCAGAAGTTGTAAATGCTCCAATACTGGAAGTTTTTAAGAAGAGATTGGATAACCATTTGTCTGAAATGGTATAGCCTAAGCAGGGGGTTGGACTAGGAGACCTCCATTATTCTGTTCTTCTCCATTTAAAACAACAGACCACTGATCAATACAATCACACAAGAATAAAAAATCACATACTGTTGAAAACAATACGTGATCCCAAAAGTCATCTTCTCATAACCAAGCAAATTGCTGCTGGTGGCAGGAATCTCGCAATTCTCCGTAAGTAGATCTAAGAGCAAGGGGAAATTTTAGCCACGTGCTTTGGGCGCGAAAACCTCAGATCCGGCTTTGCTTCTCTATAACCCCTTGGCTTTAGTAAAATATACTTTTGTTAACAATGGGTTCAAACAGGCTCCTGGATTGGGGCTGAAAGCCGAAAGCAGACGTATTACACTCCATCCATCCCATATTTGGGTAGACCAGGTTGTCCTGATAGAGTCTCCAGTCTCACCGGAGAAACACTTAATGTTCCCCTTGGTACAGCCAACAAAGTGAGGGGAACCTGTGGCTTACAGGTTAATACATCTGCCTAATATACAGGCAGTCCCTGGTTCCGATCCCAGAAGGGTATGGCTAGCTGATGACAGCTTGAAATAGCTTTACTGGTCTTTCTTTAATTTTTTTGTCGGTAACACACAATGTTTGTGTTTGTCGCAGACGGGACTGCTTGCGAAGGCTCCTGGATTGGGGCTGAAAGGCAAAAGCAGAAGCAGGATGCTCTGTCCCCTTATTTGGGTAGACCAGGTTGCCCTGCTAGACCGATCTCACTGGAAAAACACTTAAGGGGGTTAAGAGTCTTTCTTTTCTAATTGACCAAGCTGGGACAGTTGAAATGTGTACAGACAAAACACCTGCATTGTATTATGGCACGGAATGCACATTTTGTTATATTTCTCCCTTTCCACACCCTACCACCATGATTGCCCACTATCACTTTCCTTGTTCTCCTTCCTCTCTCCCCCTCTCTGCCTGGAGAGAACCTCAGAAACTTCACGAGACCTTGTTTTCCAGGGAATGAGTAATTCCAGGTGCTAGTAACAATTTATAAAGCCCTTCATGGCTTAGGAGCGGGATACCTTCGAGACCACCTGCTGCTACCATATGCCTCCCAGCGCCCAGTTAGATCTCATAGGGAGGGCCTGCTCCAAGTGCCATCAGTCAGGCAATGTCGTCTGGCGGGGCTGTGGGCGAGGGCCTTCTCTGTGGCGGTGCCGTCCCTGTGGAATTCGCTCCCTGCGGAGATTAGAACCATCTCTAGCCTGCCTAGATTTCGCAAGACACTGAAGACCTGGCTTTGCCGGCAAGCGTGGCCCTGATCATCTTGTCCCCTTCTCTCCCCCCCTCATGTATGATTGAGTGAGCGAATGACTTTTGATTTTACTTAAATGTTTTATTGTGTTGTTTTGCCGCCTCGAGCTCCCCAGATGGGTGAAGAGAGGCAGGATACAAATCGAATAAATAAAATAAATAATAAATAAATAAATGAGGCTAGATGCTATGGCAGGAAGCATTCTGGTAAATTTCTCTAGTTTTTTAACCATTTGGTGACAGCATCCCCAATATATTACTCAAATTCCAAATATCGGGGCCCCATTTTTAAAGATACATATCTCCCAAGGAGGGGATAGTAGTACTTACTCTATATTTAATGTAAATACTATTCAGTGACACATTTTGTAGGCTAAGTTTATTTTTATTCATGCTTGGAGATTGAGAGAGATGTCTAGGGTAATCTGTAGTCCATTTCTGGAATAAAATATCAAGGCCGAGTTCTCACTAGATCCACCAATGACCAGGCCCAAAATATTTTGGACACAAAGTAAACAAATATCTAGCTCTCTGGAGAAGAGAAGAGAATGTTGGGAAAGACGAAACGAAAGAGAAGAGCCTGACCAATAGCAAGATGGATGGACTCATCATCACTACAGTGCTGATGAGCACATTGTTAGGAAAGACCAGAACTTGAAAGACCAGATTAGGGACAGATTGCCATGGGGGGAAATCTATGTTATAGTTAATAATGTCTTGGTGGCATATAATCAATCAATCAGTCAATCAATCAATCAATCAATCAATCAATGTAAGCTATAAAGTAAAACACACACATTTTTCCTAAGAAAGCTACATGGACAAGTCTACATTGTCATCAGAAGTCAAGCTTACTCAAGGGAGATGTTACCTTTAAAAAAAATACTAAAGGAAAGGTTACAGCAGATTGTATAGAGTACAGGCTTTAAATGCAGAGAGTCTTTATGTTTCATACTCATGATTTCCAAGTAAACCAGGAAAGTTTTAAACTCTTCAATTCTTCAATTGCCACCTGTAAAGTAAATCATGATGACTAGGAAGGGCCAATGATCTAACTTGGTATAAAGCAGATTTTGCTTTGTATAGACATTTAGCTTACTGAGGCTGATATTTTATATCCACTTTCCCAGCTAGGCTGAATGCCATAGAAATAGAAGCATCCCATGAAGCTAAAAAATCATGAAATTCCCCCCAAAATATAGACAGGCAAGATTCCCTTGCCTGTCTATATTTTGGGGGGAATTTCATGAATTAAATGACAGTTTGGTATAGTGGTTAAGCCACCAGATTAAAAACAGAGGGACCATGAGTTTTAGTTCTGCCTTAAGCATAAAGCCAACAGGATGACCTTGAGCCAGTCATTCTCTTTCAGTCCTAGGAGGCAATGGAAAACCATTCCTGAAGTCTTGCCAAATGGCAAGGACTTGTCCAAGCACTCGGCAGGATCATTACTGATTCAAAGTCACACAAACACAAATGAATTAGTCTGAGATTCTGATAATGATGAGAGACTTTAATGCCTAATTAGTATTTAATTTCTGAGATACCAGGACTGGAACCATATCAGAAGCTATATCCTCCAGTGCAGCAACGTCTCTCCCTACCAGCAGAAAATGGTTTGCATGGAATAATTTTTTTGAGGAGAGGAATGTAGAGAGCAATCGGCTTTCATACTGGAAAACAAGTTATGCAGCTAAACAGTAGTTAGTATCAAAATGTTCTTCTGTTGCAATACCAAAAAGATGGTGGTGGGAATAAGAGAGGGGGCTCTGGTTGTGGAAAGAACTGAACATAGTTTCATGTTGGCCATATTGCCAAGAGTTACCTTCCTTCATCCGTGATGTTCCACTCCCTCACCCGCCCCATGGAAACTGTAGCAAGCATCTCATCAGAAAGTCAAGAATGTGTGTACTCACGGGAAAACAATGAGCTCTCAGAGGGGACAGAGCTAAGCAAAGAATAGCCTGTCTGTCCCATCAGATGGCCTGCTCTGGCATCTATCAGCTCCTTGGAGACCAGACATAACTGGTATGAAAGCACCTGAGAGGGCAGTTAATGACAGAAAAGCTGAGCTGGGGGAAGAGAGCGGCAGCTGTGGACTGAATTAACTAACACCTAGCAAATATTTGGGGTATCCAAGATGTTATCTTCTCCTCCCAGCTCTTGATTTTTAGAAGGTGGAAGTCCACAGTTCCAGCTGTTACCGAGAATAATTGGTGGAAGATTTCTGCATTTATGGCATGTCTTTGAGATAAAAGGCATTTTGAAACCTAAAATAATCTGGAAATGTGCCATTCCACTTTCAAAGCTTCCTTTATCATTTCTATGCATTCGTCTTTTAAGGGAGGAGGGGAAAAGGTTAGTTGGTAGATATTATTACAAAACAATAAAAGCTCCAAAAGCTCCTGATAATTTTTTTAAAATTGTTTTTTCCAGGATTTCTATATTGCAATCCCACAACAACATCTGACACTTTAAAAATCTGAATATAACCATTTATTTAAAATTAATAAACATCTACGACCACAAACCCTGGTATCAATATTAGAGTAACCATATAAAATGCTCATTACAATTCATTGAAATTATTTAAAAGCTTTGCAGGAAAGCTTTACTTCGACAGCTTTCTTAAATGTCAAGGGAGAAAGATCATGTAGATCTTTGGGAGTAAATATTTTTAAAGCAGAAATACTTTAATCTTATAAATTTAAGGCCAAAAAAATTTGCAATGTATAAAACAAGATAAATGATGTGCTACATACTTTTCTAAAAGTGAAAATAATTTGGGAGTGGGGAATTCCAGAAGAGGTGACATACTTGATTCATCCTGATAGCAAAGTACAATCCCAGAATCAAAACAATCAAAAGAGTAAATTATATTAAATTATAATAGCAAATTGTAAAATTGCAGAGTTGTCAGTTCTCTTATTTTTAATGTTACTCTTACAATATTGAAAATTTTTTACCAAGGGTTGTCAAACAAGAATTGATCTAGCATAATTATAATCTCTTGTGGTGACCCAGCAAGATTTTTGAGTATGCTTTGGGATGGATATTCAGAACATTCATAAGGACTTTTCTGCTCCTTTCATTTCATTCACACACATATTAGGAAGAAAGAATGGAAATCACATTTTAAATAGCTGAAATAAACACATGCTTTTCACACATGATTTAAAAAAAAAAATGGGCATGCTTTTTCCATCAGGTCCAATGGCATCATTCATTTTCTTTTCTCCAAAATAGTTCTGCTTGAGTTTTTGTGCTGATATTTTGATTAGGGATATACAGGCTCTCTGATTCATCCTGAAAATGAATCAAGCTTTTTAAATGTTTGAGATGAATGCTTGCAGAACAGCCTTGAAGTGTTTTAAGCATTCAGCTAAAATACACATCAAAAGCCTAATATCTGTCTTCCCCCTTTATTTTTCCCCACTCTACTTTAATTAAAAGGAAATAGTAAAAACCATTTTCTTCAACATAAAAGTCCACAAGTTACTAATAGCACTTGCTGACCAAAGGATCATAGGGTTTGGAGTAGAACAATGCTTCAACAAGAGCTCTGGCATAGTGATGGTAGACTTCAGACAGTTACTACTAGCTGTTCCTTCCCTGAAGTATTTTTATCCTGAATAGATGTGGCAGAAATGACAGAATAAAGGTATAAAAGTCTAAGATAGACTAAATTCTATGGAAGCTTGACTATAGGATAGGATCAGGTGGAGTTCCTTCTTGAGTTATCACATTCTGAAGATCTGATCTTCTTTCGGTTCTATTTCAAGGTAGGGGGTATACCTTTTATGGCAGAGTGCTACAAGTTACTTTTGTGGAAAAAGCCATATGAGAGGAAAGAAGGGAGAAGTAGGTGTATCTCTCTCTACGGAGCCACTAAGTATGTTCCATAAGTTGGCTTCTTCTCCAGTTTTCCAACTTTGCCAAATATAAAATACTGTGCAGAAGTATCCATTGTCTAGGGCTATCACCAGAGACGTCTGTATCTGATACCATGTAGTAGTCATTTGCTGCTGGTCAAGAATGAATCAGGTCTAGTCCATTAAGAAAAGCTAATTCCACTTTTGTTCAATGACCGTTGCCTATTAGCCAGTCCACTTTGCAGTTATGCATTAGCTATCATTCCCAGTGATGGGAAGATAGCCCTTTAAAATTGAAAGCATTTTACAGATCTATTAACACTTGACTGGTTTTACTACCCATTTTCTCTTTTTCAAACAACCTCAGTGTTTTCTTCCCTCTGAGCATTAAGACTGGAGAAGCCCAATGAAGCTAAAAAGCTCTGTCGATTTTAGCAGGCTTTCTTTGACTTACAGAGAGGTGGAAAGATTGGTCAATGATGCCATTTTAAGACAAATAAATGAATATCATAGGTTGATAGGCAGACCTGCTGAATTTGACAATTGTTCTTCCATAGCAAGCTTGGCATAAAGAAAATGATTTCTTTTTAATGCGGGGGGGGGGGGGAGAATAGCGAGATGGAATTTTATACAAATGCCAAAAATTTAGCTGACCGTTCTTCTTTTTCTAGTTTTTAAAGTAGTGCTGTAATTCAAAGATAATGCTTTTTTAAAAGTGATTAATCTATACCTAAAATAAATGGTTCATTGGTTTCTGGTAAACCCAGCCAAGGTTGGAGAAAATGGTAGGCAAGGAAATTCCTTGAGTATGGTGTTTGCATTTAAATATTCCGGTTATTGCTATGTTCAGGTTTCTGCATTAATTAAAATCAGAGGATTCTGGGTGCAACCTGAGAGCATCCCTCACTGAACCTAATAGAGCCTGCTTCTGAAAAAGTATCTGGGGGTTACACTACATGCGTTGTAAGCATTGCTGTCCTGGAGGTTCTGCATTTCACATTTATTTAAGAGTCTGTTTTACCCTACTGAACCATGAAGCATTAGGCAGGCAAGCAGGCAGGCAGGCAGGTGGGCAGGCAGGTAGGCAGACAGGCAGGCAGAGGAATGGTGAAAGCTAACCTTGATCTATGATCATCATTGAAAACAGTTTGATCCAGCTATTCACAGAATTTGGTATTAATGATATAACCCAGATACATGCCCTGCATTTTTTTCAAACAGCAGTGCCTTAAAATGAGGTTAGATTTATTAATGCTACACATTGCAGCAGCTGTTCTTGACCTCATCAAATAACCTGTTATTTCCTGTCTCCTGTTATTATTCCTCTTCTACTCTACTGTATTCTACAAAGTAAGGCTTGAGCATATTCATTGTATCCAGTAGGACATAGTAATACATTACAGAGCAATTCTGTATAGGATTACTTTGAAGTAAGTCACCAATGAGTGGGATTTATATCCATGTAAGTCTCCATAGGATTGGAGCGTTGGTCCCTTATCATAGGGAAATTACAGTCATGCAGATTCTTTGGAATTATGCCTTTAACTGTTTTGATAATAAATTCTACTTATAAGTTATAACTAAGGAAATCCTTAATTTTTATTTTAAGTGTAATTTATTAATTATGTCTAC
>JANHGC010000295.1:219088-237048 GCA_027560395.1 Boaedon fuliginosus | reverse complement strand
GTCTACTTTGAAAGTGACCTAATTCATTTTAGTACAACCGTTTTATGTTTGGTAAGGTAAGCTTTGAAATATTATGACTTTTTAACATAATTCAGATGGAATAGGAATCACATTTGTGCAAATATTATCTTATGAGTATATCTTATATGAATATCAGAACTATTGAGCTATAGCATTGGTTGCTATAAGAGTGAACAGATTTTTAGAAGCAATGTTGCAAAGCCTGATGCCCTCCATATGCTCTGGACTATAACTGCCCCCATTCCAACAATAGGTTTTACTCTTGTATGTCTCAATATGAATGTTTATATATTTCTGAATTTGAATTATATTGTAAATCATTTATTTTACTTCTGGTGTTTATTGTTACCTTTCATCCTATTGTATAGGAAGATACAGTAACCATACAAATAGCTAAAATATTACAGATTCTTTCCTATTAGGTATGAAGTGAAGATGTTGTGGGACTACTAACTGGTATAAAGTGGATTTTTGTATTATGTTTTACTAATCTGAAAAACACTGACTTCAGAATGGGAGAATTATTATATATTTTTTGAAAAACATACTTGATCATATATAAAACCAGAGACAGAAATTCATATTTTACAATTCATATTTTAATATCTCATCCTGAGTATGTGAATTTGTCTTTTACTTTAGTAATTCTCATTTAAATGGAGTTTGGAGAAATTTGCAGGTTGCCAAACCTGTGAGGAACTGTGGTGAAAATACAAGAACATGATTTCTATATATCAAGGGAATTTAGGTATTGAAAAAAATAGGTGTATCTCCCTATGTATATTATATATTTTTAGAGAAGAAAAGAAGCTAGAGTATGTGCAATTGAAATTACCTGCTCTAATAAAAGATCAGCATAATTCATTTCCAGACAGCACACAGATAACTGGAAAGTTGTCTTCTAGTCTCCCAGTTAAGTCTTTCTTCTCTTTTCACCATGCTGTTTGGGAGTTACAGCGTTTACAGTTTCAAGACATCTGGTGGGCATCCAACTGCGAAAGCTAAATTTTAAAAACCAGTAAGGCTAATCCTAGTGCATCCAGCTCTGGCAGCAGTGATGGGGAGATGAAGGGAGGCTCAGTAGTTATCCCAGAGATGCAACTTTTTCATTTGACCATCGAGTTCAAGGAAGTCAAATAGGAAAAACAGTCTTGAGAATGTAGTTTACAATTTTTAAGAGCTGTAGATACTGATATTTCATTGTTACTTTATTCTAACTCACAGTTCTTCTTATACCACCCTGTAAAAGGGTGGTATAACAAGATAAATGTCCTTAAAATTATGATCCATCACTAGAAAGTACAAATGTATTTTAGATTAGAGATGAACTTACTTTGGTCCCTCTGCAGATCAAATCTTCTATGGTATTTATTACTAGGAGGAATTTCTGATGGCTTTAGTAGTTGGTTCTCTATTTGCAAAGTGGGCCCTAGGACTCTTCATAAGCCTGTTGTCCAGAGAGCTGATCCACACAGCACATACTATGCCCCTCCTAGCTTCTTGAGATAAAGGAAACCATAGCAGAGGAGCTGCACAAGGCAGGAGTTAAAAAGCACATTCAGTACCAGAAGATCTAGGCATCCAGTCAAATATTTCTTTTGTTTGCCCCTTGTCCAGCTGCCAGTAAAGCCCTTTTGGAGAAAAAGAAAAGCATCTACTGACTTCAATGTTCTCAGGATGCTAAGCCTGGACTGAATGGATTTTGTAAGGTGCTTAGTCACAGCAAGAGAGGGGAAAAGCTCATAATAGAAGAGGGCTCTAAGGCAAAGCAGAATATTGATGCTGTCACTTCAATAGTTGGATGACTGATAAAAGGCAGGGATAAGTGTCTGAATATCATCCCTGAGAATATCAAGGCTGGGAAGGCGCTGGGTTTGGGGCAAGGGGGAGCTAAGTGCAATCAGAGGCTCAAATGCAGAGAAGGAAGCAGCTGTGACCAGACAGGGATGGGTGAGCCCTTTCTGCTGTGTCTTAGCTTAGGGAAAACTTTCCAAAACGGGAGGAGGAGATTTCTCCCCAGGTTCTTGGCTTCAAGAGCTTAGCAGGAGGGACATGACTAATACACATCCCACTGGGGGAGTTAGATCAAAGGTACTGAAGTAGATACAAGGGGTTTCTGCTTCACAGGATCTGGTTAAATACAGCCTTTGTTACTAAGGTCCTCCAGAGCCAAGAATGGAGAAATACCTGATCTCTTCCTGCTTCTTTCTCTCCCCACTACACTGTTCCAACCAAAAGCTTTGATGCAGAAATCAGCTCAAGTATGAAACACAACAGTAGCTGCCTGGCTACTTCTGGAAGGGAGGGGCAGGGGGGTGGCAGGAAAGGGAGGGGTCGGGGGCTTAAAAATGAGCCAAGTTTGGTTAGATACTACTCACATTTCTAAAGCTAGGAGTGGTAGAGTGGGAAGCAGCATCATACACAGGGCTTGCCACCAGCTGGATTTCTTTAGTGTTTACCAGGCAAGCAAAAGAATCTTTACTCTTTGATAGAAGCCGGTGTGTACAGCTGCAATGGTGCTAGCAGCTGCTGTTCTTAAGGCCTGAATTCAAGCCACTCATCATGGCATACAGTAGCCTCTGAGGCCAGGAGATTTACCTGCTGAAGGTGAGGTCATCTGTCTTGGGTGGGTTGACCTAGACTATAGTGTTAAACCTAGCTTCCATCTGTTTGCAGCTCTTATTAAGCACAGTATGCTAAGAATGAATGAGTAATGATAGTAGATAAAGAAGGGGTTCTAATTGTCACCTTGGAGGGAGCATGTTTGAGATTACTCAGGATAATTGGACTTTGATTTGATGAAGCCACATGTACTTCTGTTCCAAATTGCTTTGTAATCTTTTTGTGTGTCTTGCAATATTCTCTCTGCATGTGGTACATAAAAATCTGATTGCAGTTATTTTACTAATTCACCTGGAATAAAATATTATAGCATTCCATAATAATTTTAAGAAAGACTTTTTTTAAAAAAATGAATTTATATTGTAGCTTAAGATTGTAATCATTATATAGTATTTACTGGAGAGTGAAACATTCCAAACTTGATAAAACTTGCATCTTGGTAAACTATACACAAGATTGTACTCTGTGACTGGATGTATTATTCTAATGTTCTAATGATAAAGACAAAGATTTAATATATTCTGTAAGTCAATGTGGCATTTTTGTTTGAGTCAGAGGTATAGGAAATAGTTATCTACAAGTAGAAGTTTTTCTAAGTAGCAAAAATAAATATGTACTCTCTTTCGAATTCTTTGGTTAGTATTTAATGTTACTGTTAAATACTAACTAAAGAATTCCAAAGTGAGGTATGTACATATTTACTTTGGTACTTAGTTATCTATAACTCTAGATCACTAAGTCTCAAACTGTGATCCACCAACCATTGAGGTTGACTAGAAGTGACCTTATATGCATTGCCAATCATGTAAGTCAGATGGTCAGGCCACAGCTTGCTCATCACCCCATCCATGGTCACTGCCACTCAGCTGGTTTGCAAAGAAGGATGGGTGGTGAAAAATTGGAGTGTATAAGGAGGTAATACAAGCAATAGCAGAAGTACTAAAATTCAGGAGATTGACAATAATTAAAAAGGAATGACCACAAAATTATATGCTAACTATGATCTTGCCTAGCTACTCCAAAAAGAAAAAAACTAAATAGGGAATATGATAATGGATTTATTAAAAAAATGGATTTCAGACAGCTGGAAAGCCACTTGCATATAATCATGTAATATGGAGAGGTTTATTTTGGACAAGATTTTGAGTGTTTTTATTTATTTAATAAACTTCTATGCTGCCCATCTTGCCAAACTGACTCTAGGCGGCTTACAATCATTTAATAAAAATATCATATAAAACACTAATCAATAGATAAAGATTATAAATTTAAATTTCAGTTAAAATTCAGTTGATGGAGAGGAAAGAAGCAAAGTGTGTGATGGGGAAGTTTGTCTAAATAGCAAGTTTGTATGAATAATGATTTGAATTATGGCATGGGGGATATAAAATAATTCAGGTGGTAAATGTTTATGTTTGGATTCATTTTTTATAATTTTTAATATTAAAAGGCCTTTTAAAATGGAAAGAAGAAGGCATGTATAAATGCAACTACTATTTGCCAAAAAAGAAAAAGAACTCCCATGCTCTTAAAAACAAATTTACAGAAAGGAGATATTTGATTAATTGGGGTAGTTTGTGACATTTTCTGAATGTTTATCCAGAATGTTTGAGAAACGCAATTCTCGATTTTTGCTATGTAGAAGTACAGCTTGCATGTTTCAGAATAGGGTTCCTTAGGGAGCAGCTGGACATGAAATGCTGCCAATATCACTGTGGATAAAGTTTTTATCACTGGAGAGGCTTGGCAGCTTATGTGATTTACATTGTACAGTTCTTGATACAAGTCTTAGATTTTTGTGACACACCGTTTTAATTTTTCTTCCTTTTTGTCCAACCATAATTCAGAATCCTGTCATTTTAGAATGAACAGGCCATTGGGAAAAAAAGACAAAACAGTATTTATTCTTTATAACTTTATGGTTATAAAGTTCTTCCCTGTATACAGTAGTAGAACTGCTGAAGAAAGAAGTTTGGACTAGAGTTCTTAGAATTCTGCTCAAGACAAAGGGAGAAAGAAATCTCAAATGTAGTGTAGATGGATTGTTTATTCATTGCAGTACTTCAATACACAAAGTATATAGCTGATAATCTCAAATACATTACTTTGGGCAGCCAAACCTAAAAGAATGCAATTTAAAACTATATTAAATCATATTAAAATTTTATGTCTCGTTCAGAAGTAAAAAAGTAATGTATCTTCCAAAGTCTTCATCTATAAAACAATATTACTAACAAGGAAATTCATGTTGAAGAAAGTATTCTTATATTTATGCATAAGCGTCCCCTTCAAAAAAAGAAAAAATATCAGCAAATAATATTAGTAATAAAATGATAAACTTGTATATTGCAATTTAGACAGTGACCAGATTTATACATAGAACATATTACATAAAAGCATGGTATATCTCATTATTGTATAACGATTAACCTATTTGTGAGCAATTTCAAGATCTCTACTGTTCCTTCTTTTATAGTAGACAGTCTTCCAAAACAAAGAGGCCTTCAGATATTTTTCTTGGACAATCTTTTAAATGGAGGACTTCTGTTCTCTATAAAATAAAGTATTTTTGTAAGCATATCCTTGTATCCTACATAGCACATATAAAATTGTTTATGTCACCTAAATAAAGCATAGCTCAATTTTTTAGCAATATGGAGGTAGCTATCTTAATATGAAATATTTTGGTTATTTACTGAATTCATATCCTATTTTTTTTTTCTTGGAAAGTTTAAGAGGGAGTGCAACAAAATCTCCCTAATTTCAATAAAAATCCTGTGAGGTAGGTTGAATTGAAAGTCAGACACTTCCCCCAAAGTCCTTCAGTGAGTTTTGTGATACCTGGAAGTTTGTAGCTGGCTCTTCCTCTTCAATACTTTAAGCTCTACTCTGCAACATTACAGCAAGACAGCTGTAATACATACTTTTTACTGTACTTGTACAGCAAAACATGTATTGTTCTGATCTTTGTAAATACAGACAATAATAGCAACAAAAATGAAGTAAGTATACATTAAAGTTGGGCAAGAAATTTTAATCCTATTTTATGGCTGAATCCTTGGCTTGGAAAATAGTTTACCCTATTTTTACGTTGCTTATCACAACTTTTTCAATGTTAGAGCACAATTTATGCTAATGGGAGCTCTACCTTTCTATTATCTAGTGCAGGAACAGTGAAAACATGTAACACACAACAAGTTGTGGTTATTTTTCAAAATTCGTTTGAATTAAGCTTGATTTCTGGTGACTATATAAATGTGCTCATGTTGTTTTCTTGGCAGCAGAATGGGAGAGAATTGCCACTCATTATTTTCAGAATATCTTTCTGACTTGTCAAAATAGCTTACAACTTTTTTTTTTTGCTTTGGCAGAAAATTAGATAATTATGTGGGGATGAAATCATTTCAAGTTTATAGAAATCAGGGCAGGGACCTTCATCTTTATACTCCTTCACAATCTCAAAATTAATGGTCACAAACATTTTGCTTTGTGAATTAAATTTTCAATAAAGCAAGGGTATTATAATGGGATGAAGCATGATACATTTATAGACATCAATCTGGAGTGGGTTTCAGGTCACATGGACCTTTGACCGTAGAAACTGCTTACTCAGTTCCAGGAGGTGAGGGAAACACTGCTCAGAAGGTCAAAAGGCAAGAAGATAGACCATACACAGGACAATACTTTTAATTATTTACACAGCTCAACAAAGAAGCTCACAATAAGTAATGAATTATTTGCAGGAGGGATAAATGAACAAGGAAAGAAGCCTAAAGTAAAAAAAAAGCATGCAAACACTATGATATTTAAACGAAAGATTAGGAAAGAAATAGAAAGAAAGAAATGGAATCAGAAAGAAGAAAGGAACATTGGATAAACAAACTAAACTGAAAAAGAATTAATGGACTGTGGGGATGAAAATGATGAAAGAAAGAAAATCAGGTGGTTGCTTGCAAAAGCAGAACACAGACATACATTCATGCACCTGCACTAGAGATTATCTTGGATGATATTGAGACATGGTTGCAAGCATGGGTATCTCTGTGGTAGGTGTGGGAAGGAAGAGAATGTTATGCATTTATGTCATGACACTATCCTGCAAATGTCATATTTTGCATCATTTGCACAATGTCATCATGAAACATGATGTCTAGCTGACTCCTAACTGCAAAGGCAATGAATGTACATATATCTTTCTGTCTTTCTCTACAATTTGCCATAGCCCAAAGGCTACAATTGGTCCCATTTATTACAAGGGTCACTTTGATTTTAGCACAAATTTATCAAGCTGTTAGACTAATGCTCTTGATTTCCACCAAGTTATTATGTGAGGAAGAACCCAAATAAGTGTCCAGAATTCCCCCACATATGTTGTTGGGTGCTCTTTTTAGCATGCAGAGTCCCACAAACTATGTATCAGCATTCTGTGGAAGCTTTTGCACAGAAGATAACTTTGATATCCTGGCTTTCTCTTGAGGGACTTAAAAGCCACCCCAAATCTCCTATTCTACTGACATTTGTGTTTCATGTTGAATTTGAGTGCAGTCCTGGAATGTAACACTCTTAGAATAATGAGGAAAGAAATATTCTGAAAATTTATGGATTCACAATGCATAACTGACTTTTCAGAGGCTTTTCAGAATATAATATCCACAGGGAATATATGGCCATAAAAGCTCTTGCTGAAAAACAAGGAACATCTTTAACAATGATTCTAATCGTAAGCACAACCAATAAGCAAACAACTGATCAAAGTTTTATAAGATAAATTGTTTTGTGCTGTGAGTACTTATAGAATATTAAACAATTTTTGTATTATACCTCAAGTTATTATTTATTTATTAATTACACTTTTTTTATGCCACCCAACTCCTGAAGGACTCTGGGTGGCTTACAACATAGATAGCAATAGCACTCAGATTTTATATATCGGTTATCAGAGCTTTACAACACTCCCAAAGCAGCTGCAGAGTCAGCATGTTGCCCCCAAACAATCTGGGTCCTCATTTTACCGACCTTTATAAGGATGGAACCTTGAGTCAACCTTGAGCCTGGTGAGATTTGATCTGACAACCTACTGAACAAGTCAGCAGAGATAGTCTGCAGTACTGCATTTAACCATTGCACCACCGAGGCTCTGTTACTCTGTAACTCTGTTCAATTATTGGTGGTCCTTGACTTACGATCACAGTTGGGACCAAAGTTGTTAAGTGAATCATGCCTGATTTTATGACTTTTTCTTTCATAGTTGTTAAGTGAATCACTGGAGTTAAGTGAATCACATAATCATTAAGCAAATATGGCATCCCCCACTGAGTTTGCTTTGACTTGTTGGAAGCCAACTGATCACAAATGTTGATCACATGATCCCAGGACACTACGAGTCCTCAACGTACAACCACAATTGAGCCAAAATTTTATGTTGTTAAGTGAGAAATTTGTTAAGTGAGTTTTGCCCCATTTTATGAACTTTCTCACCACATTCATTAAGTGAACCACTGCAGTTCTTAAATTAGTATCATGGTTGTTAAATGAATCTAGTTTTCCCATTGACTTTGCTTGTCAAAAGGTTATAAAAGGGGAACACATGACTCTGGGATACTACTCTGTCATAAATGTGAATCAATTGTTAAGCATCTGAATGTGACTATGGGAATGCTGCAATGTGACTATGGGAATGCTGCAAAGGTCATAAGTGTGAAAAATGGTCATAAGTCACTTTTTTCAGTGCAATAAAATACTGAAGACTGAGAAGTGATGGCTGAGCAAAGTACATGTATGACTTAGCTTTATGGATGTAAAGTTCTGTAAATTCATGTGTTGAAGGGACTGGGGACACATAGTTCTTTAAATGTTAGTGGATGGCACAGCTCTCATTATTTCTGACTATTGGACTGATCTTATTCTCTGGATTTGAGGGAGGATGGAATGGTTCATATGAACTTGATTAGATTTTTCAGATTATTTATTGTACCTCTTTCTAATTAAACATGTATTTATTTATTACAGTTATTTATACTTGCCTTTCAAAATGTCAATCCTCCCAACATGATTATGAACTATATTAATAATATATATAAGCAAACATACAAGAATACTGCTTAAAAGCAAACTTCCTTTCTTCCTACAGGTTTGTTAGTGGTAACATCTCAGTGTGGGAGAAGGAAAATATCCAGCTATTAGATACCCAGGTATCTAATTTAGATAATATGCTTTTCAAGATATAAATCTCTTTTCTTTTGGAAGGGAATAAATGCTTTGATTTCTAGAAACCACATATTAAGCTAATAATCCTATAGATCCAAGTCAAGCCTCTGAATCCATACTCTAGGATGCTGCTTTCACTGCTTGAAAAGCACATGTTTCTGGGGTTTTAACACAACATTTTCAAAAGGCTAATCCAAAAAGTGGTGAATATAGGGGAGATGCCTCCTATATCATCTGTTCACCTCCTGTCTTGCTAAGTTAGTAAATAAACACTGTTGTTGAGCAAGTGTGAGTCAGAGCAATATTTGCAGAGAGAGAGAAGGAAAGGCAGAGGGCCAACTCTTCAGCTGCGTAAACTGATGTAAATTCATTGATTTTCACTGGCACTGGGCAGATTTAGTCCACAAATTCCATCTTGAGCACAAGGTGCAGATCCATTCATTAAAGGGCAGGAAGTGTTCCCATCTGTAGGAAGGAGCACTGGGGAGATTTTGTTCTTCTCTAATTAAAGCATTTTCCTTATTCCAAAACCCCTTATTTCTTTTTGAATTCCCCTTGAGAAGCTTGTTTGAAAAGGCAGCTGAGAAGAGAGACCATCCACCTGAAATGCACGAGGGAGAACTATACACTCAATGCAATTCTCTTTTTCCCTTTTGTATGGGAGTTACAAAAAAAGTTTTGTTTTGCACACCTTTTAGAGCTCTGCATGCCAGCATTCATTCGTTTCAGACTATTTTCATGAGTAATGCTTTAATCAAGTCTCACATTTCTTACATTTGTAAACGGAATGAAAACCTACATTGACCAGAAATGTACAGTTAAGGTTTTTCTTTCTCCTTTCTGTCTTGCATTACATTCCCAGATGACACACATCAGAAGAAAAGGTACTGTAATGTATTTGTGGAAACAGTTCTTAATTGTGTGTGTCTAGTATTCAAAACTTTTTAAATGGGCATAATGCACAGTGCCAAGAGATGTTTCAAATCCATGCTTCTCAGGAAGGACTGGAAAATAATACATTATAGAAAGAGAATCAAATGGTTTCTCTTTGACAGGCAATTACCTTTCCGCTTTGTGCAGGAAATTGCCAGATGCATGCTTTCAGCTGTGCCTCAGCATGCATGGCCAGAGTGTTGTGAAAAAGAAAAATTTGGCTTGGGGTATGATTGCTACATGTGTGAAAATATCCTAGGTCTTGTTTCATTCACCATGTAATGTGAATGTAGATCAGTTTGTAAATATTCAAACTGAATTGGGCCCTAACACCTAATATCTGCAGTGCTACGTAGACAATTGCCCCTGGCTTTTGGCAATACCTCAATATTTGGCTTTTCTAGATTCCCATTATACTGTATAGCTTTTACAGGTTCATGATAATTTGTTTTCATTTCATGACAAGAGTTTTCAAGCAATGTTTATGGGCATTGAAATGGTTGTGTTCAACAAATGATATATTTTCTTTATCTGCAGATGCATCAGATAGAAACAACTTTTAAATTCATAGAGTACATTGTGCTTTGAAGGTACAATTTTTAGAGGGATGACTTCAGGGATTCCAACGGCATCTGACAGTGAAATAGGATTTCAGGGTTCTTCCCTGGACATTTGTACCACATGATCTTGGTCAAGTTTCAGATGGCGTTTAGAAGAACAGGAAATGCACCTTTATTTTTGGAGCTTCTCAAAATTCTATTTTGCCCTGTGTTTTGCTGCCAGCCTGTTATGCTGAACCCTTTAATTTAAGCCACAAGGACTAAAGGTTTTTGCGCGGCCTGAGGATTATGCATTTTATGACTCCATTTGTTCAGACAATCAGTCCAAAGTAGCACAATTGTGAAATGTATGGCATTTATCTGTGCTTGTTCTAAGACATGCCTTCCTGTAGGAAACAGGATGGGGCCACTAAAAGCTTATTTCCCAGTGAGTACAAACAGGCGCAAAGTAAATTTCATTAGATACAAGCCCAGACTGTGCTGGAAACAATCAACGTAGGTGAATTACTGATGAGATGACCAGTCAAGAGAAAATTTCCAGGAAAACTTCTATGGCACAGATTTGGTTAAGGTGGCTGCAGTTTGAAAGATTTATTTTCATTCCTTTTCTATTTTCCAGAGGCTTTCAGCTTATCTTTCTTAAGTCCTCTGCTGTGGTCTATGGCTTTTTATTCCTATGTGATTGCTTTTTATAATTCATGTAGGGCTAAAAGCCATGGGTTACACAAAGGAATAATCCACTCTCTTGGGTACCTCCAGCAAAGCTGTGTGAAATACAGATTCCTGAACTCTTTCTTCCTCTTTTTAAAAAAGAAACAGCCACATTTATTTTGGATGAATGTGACAGACCCAGTCAGCAAGAGAATGTACAGAAGAGCTCATTTCTTTCCTTTTTCTGAGCTGCTTCTCTCCATTCAGAGATGAAAGGAAGACAACTTCAAAGGTGCAAGGTGCAGTTTAATACATGTGAGATGTTTCCAAAAAAAAAAAAAAGGAAAAAAAGCACTGCCTTTCAAATATAGGTTCCAAATCTTCCCTTACCTAGAAGATCCCCATAATAAATGCTTTAAACAGAATGCAGTGCCATTTCTATAAAAGACCCAGTGAAATAGCTAATGGACCGTGGAGAGAACAGCTAGCCACAATTACAAGTTCTTCCTCATAGGTTTAGAAGTGTTGAGATGAGTTGAGATATTTATTTGGGGACATAATGTGCAAATCCTGAGTAGGTTGGTGTAAAGTAAGATTTCTTATCTGTCTTTGTAGCTGTTTCTTTGAAATTCAGGAGTAAGCAGGTGATAATGTTTATCTCTGCATTGTACAAAAAATATAACCGTGGCTCTGCCTACACAACATACGGTTATCCATGGTTAGTGCATTCATAACCTACTCAATTTTATGGATTTATATCATACCCTGCCTGAATCACACACTATCCACAAAGGGGGAGTTTGCAGAACATTTTTTACTAAAATATTACTGTCTGGTATGTACTGTAGCTATATTTGTTGAGTGAACACAGCCATGAGAGCCATAATGTTTAGCTGCTCCCTGCCATAACAAATTAATAGTCATCATACTTCTGTGTAGGATATCTGAGATTTCCTTCTATCGAGAGTGCCCCAGAGAGGCTGTCTGAGTTCCTTCAGCAGACGCTGTCTTTCTGAGTGCCATTGCCAACTGCAAAGGTCATACCACACACCTGCTTTTCTGATTGTACTTGCTTGTAGTGATGAATGAGTGGGACTCGGATGGCCAGTGCATAATTAACTAGCAATAATAGGAATGGGGTGGAGGGGATAAAGAACCCATTTAACCAGCTTCTTTATTGCAAACCAAAATGTTTTCTTCTGCTGGGAAAGTAATGAGCAAAATCCCATTTGCCTTTAGCCCAGTCTGAATTGGAACAAAACCCCTATGGAATGTGCAGTCCTGTTTTCACTGTTCCATCTTACCATCAATTGTATCCCTTAATGATCAGGGCAGCTGCACCAGGGGCCCAGAAGCCTTTGAAGGCCAGACTTTTAAATGGTCAGCATTGCTAATAAGGATTGAGGAACCTTTCTTCTCAAACACTGGTCTTTCCTGTATGGTACCTGCTCAGATTTGTTTCTCTCTGATTTCTGAGTACATCTGAAAGAGCCACTGGTGTTGTCTGCTGGTTTATTTTATTTTTTAAAGAAAAGAACCATAGGGACAGCTGTGTAATACCTCTTAGGATCAACCAAGTGTTCACAAAGCTCGCTGAACAAGCTTTTGAATTATATAGAATTCCTTTGTTTTCTAGAGTTTAAAAAAACAGAGTGAGAAAGAGAAAAGAAAAATAAGAATATGGTGATATATAGGAATATACATATTGAGCTTGCTGTATACTGTAGTTATAAGTCTCCAGATTGCTATGTGGCTAAGTGGGGCTTGCAGGCTAATTAAAGAACTGTGCTTGAGGTTAGATGGAATTCTTAGGTCACAACAGGAGTATGTATCCTTTTTAGATGAGCTCTTTTTATTTTTTAATGGCTTGCTGGAGTGTTTCAATCATATAAGTGAGAGCAGGACAAAAAATTGGGAAGCTAGCCAGAGTAAAAATGTAATGTCAGTTAATTTTGAATTCTATTAATATAAACTATATAGTTAATAAAATTAGTGTCCACCTGCATTGTGCAATGCTTTGGAAGTGATTTGAAAGGGGTTCTTTAGACTATATAACAGCATAGAAGCAGTTCATACTGTATTCGTCTGACACATTACAGCAGCTATATCTGCCAAAGAGTTGTATTCATGTCCCTACACACGGTTCCATATTAAATCTGAAAGCCTGGATGGTCTGTGTATTTAATAATGTCCTCTTGCTATTTGTTTAAAATGTGCAGCCTAAATGTGACTATGTATGAAAGAGCTCTCTCTCTCTCTCTCTCTCTCTCTCTCTCTCTCTCGCTCTGTGTGTGTGTGTGTGTGTCCACGACTCTGAGATGCTGAATGTGGCTTACGGTTTCAGATTGTGTTCTCGAAAGTTATATAGAAGAGTGCTAAGATTAAAGTTACCAGGAAAAATTCAGCCGCTTGTGCCCCAGTGGTTATAACAGCAGCACAGATTAGCAGATAAAGTCTCTCATACAATCAAGATAAGAATTGCCAGCTATTAATAATACTCAAAAATATCAGTGGTAAATAAAGAAGAACCTGATGGTTTCCTCTTCACAGATACAAATTCTAGCAGCTGAATGTAGTCTTAAACAGGACTCAAGATACCTTATACAATAGAAAATAGAAGAAACAGTCTGGCAATCTTTTTATCAAAATAAAAATGTACATTGTAGTAGGGGCTGAATACTGAGGCAATAGAAGCCAAAGTGAACAAATTTAATTACTGGATAGAGGACTAGAATGCTTTTCCGCCTTACAGAGACAATTCCATCTTTGAGATCACATAGATGGTAAAAAGTCTGAATAGCATATTTTTAATTCCACATAATTGTAGTGGTTCCTCAGGTAATCTAATAGACAGGGACAATTTGTCTCTTTATTTAATTAAATATTGAGCATCCAACATCCTTTATTTATATTCCAGACACAGGAGACTGGCTTAGTCTGTCTTCAGAAACTAGATACGATTGGACTTGGTTAATCCATCGATGGGAAACTAATAGGGCATACTGGGGCTATTAGCCTAGACTAGGAAGTTAACAGCAATCTCTGTTTGACAAGAATATTGCATAAATATTTCATGCTAATTACATGCAACTAAAGGTGTACCCATTAATTGGTTTATAAAACTTCAATATGTTTTTGAAATATATCTTAGATTCTTGTCCCTTTCAATTTGTTATAATATTGATTTGGGTTTTTATTTAGCAACACGGGTTAAAAAAAACTTTCAGCCATCTATGTTTCTGCAAATCATTTGACTGCAAGACAGATGCTGTAAGAGAATGTTCATTTTCTAGGACGCTAACAGAATGCTGGATAAATTAGCACTGGAGTGGCTCGTGGGGAGAAAAATATGTCCCCCCAAATGGATCCCACCTATGACTTTGTTAAATTCTATCCAACTGAATTTCTCTAGATTCCCAGGTTTCTCCACTTTCTACCTTCTGTAATTTGAGTACTGGTTTAGCATTCTTGCACATTCTCATTCATTTGCCTCCCTCTGTTCTTGGCAATCAAATGAAATCCAAGTCCTTTTACAGCAGAGGTTTATATTTGATCATTTAGAAATGAATTCCATAATGTTCTGCATGGACTATACTTTTCGTAAGAGGATTGCAATCTTTGTCTGTTCTGCTGCTCTTCTAACAAGCAGATATCCTCAATTTTTATATGGATATGTCTTTGTATATATTCACTTCACTGATTATGGATTTATTGCAAAATATCAGTAGCACAATGCATCCAAGTATTGTAAAATACATATTTATATTTCATCAAACCGTGATTCTTTTAAGAGTTAAAGGTTCATCAGGAGACATCTAATTTTGAGTAACTAATCCATGATGCAGTGAAAATATCCTTAGGGTAGTAGCTTGAGGGACAACATCTGAGCTGCCTTTGTGCTAATTGCAAATTTTCAAAGCAAATTATTAATGAAAGATAGAATGCAGAAGAGAAAGGCAAAGAGCTTTCACAATATAGGTTGTATTCACAACCTCCGCAAATGGGAGTAATTCTGCCCAGTCCGTTTGATGATAATTTACATAACTTCTTATGAAATATTCTGATTACCACCCAAGTACTAATAGGGCCATGGAAAGGGCTAATGCGGTAGTGGAACATTTCATAAGAAGTTATGTAAATTATCACCAAACAGACTGGGCAGAATTATTCCCATTTGCAGAGGTGGCATGCAGTAATTCTCTACACATTAATACAGGTTATACTCCATTCCAAATAGTCAATGGAATGGAATTCCATGCTATCCTGGAGTTTGCGGATACATCAACAAAGCAGTACACCCCAATAGAATGGGCTACTTCTATGCCACTTATTTGACAAAATGTTCAGAAGGATTTAAAGAAAGCATCCAAATATATAAGTTAGAAGCCAATAAACATCAGGCTGAGGGTAAACCCTTTAAAATTGGGGATCAGGTATACCTTTCTACCAAGTATCTAAAACTGCGTATTCCCAGCAAGAAGCTAGGCCCAAAATACCTAGAACCCTTCCCAATCGTTGAGGTGATAAATCCTGTTGCGGTGAGATTACGATTACCATCTTTATTAGGAAAAATCCGCCCACTTATACTATAAGTGAAAGTTTTCTAGAGGAAAGTGTGTCTAATTGGGAAGAATTGGTAAATAGGCACATATTGCAAAATCCTGTCACAATTTGGTGCAGTTTTTAATTTGAAGTTAAAGGTACAAGTGTCCTGTTTCCCTTGCTACTTAATCAACACAGTGAAACAGTTATGAGCTTGCAGGATATGTTGCATGACAAATTAGCCAAACATATTTTAGCCTCACATATTGTGCAAATCCAGCTCATGGGTTAGTTTATGATTCCTTGTTGTACAAACAAAGATTTATTTTATGATGAAATTTACTTGCTGCCCATTTTGTATCCAATGACAATTAGGTTTTGAAAAACAGAACTTATCCATGGTGAGTACCCATGCAAATACTGAACTTAACACAAATGTAGCCTTCTGTTTAGAAAAAAAAAAGTACTTTTTTTCATAATATCAGCCATGGATTACTAGAGTAAATTGATGCATATGTTTTTATAATTTACTGTGTCAACCCACAGAAGAATCTGGATATATTGAGTCACCTACTGGCCAACTTCATCTTATCATTGTTGTATGAAGCCAACTGATCTGAGAGGCACATCAAGATTTGTCTCCATTGGGCTGATATCTAATAATGGTGATGGCTATTCACTAAGTTATTCACTAATGATAGAAATTCTCTAGATAGATATTAAAAGCTATCTGCCTGTTACAAATTTGTCAGAATTGCTTGTGTGCTAGTCATCATTTGGAAAGCCCTGACATTTCTTTTTACACATTTGGCAAACAGGTGTGTATATAGCTAGAGTGTTCATTACAAATTATTTATTTGTCTCTGCCTCTTTTTGGCAAGAAAGCTCTGGTGGTGTTGAACCATAGAAAACCCCTTTTTTCTTTCTGATAGAAAATGGCTTATTAAGTAACAGGCTACCCCACTGGTGCTGACTCAGGCAGAAACTAATGAACACCCTGGCTGGCCATTTGAAATTTATTGCACCTATTAATTACAACCATTAGATGCAGCCAGTGAAATTTTTATAATGAGGACCCTTGCGACTTTGCTTTCCTAGCAGCAAATTAACTGTGTATATGAAGGCTGAGGGGAGAGAGGGTTAGAATCAATGGCATCAGCATACTTTACAGAAGCAATGTTTTAATTAGTGGTTCTCTGCAAACACTGCAGCCTGAAACTCCAGCTGAATATGCATCATTATTTCCCATTAAAGAGACAATGCTTCCCTTTACTAATTGACTTTATTTCCTTTTAAGGTTTTTTTAAAAAGCAGAAGTTGAATACTGTATGTCTGGGTTTGAATATATTGGGTGAGGGGGATTGTTGTTAATGTAATTCAGAGTTAATAATTAAAATAGAAGTTAAAAATAGGGATAAAACAAAAGGTGAAGTATCTCTATCTGTCTCACATTAGCACTCGATCTTTATTTGGAAGTGCTCAAAGTAGTATCATATGTTGCAATGATCTCATACTTAATACAACCCCGTGGGGTAAACTTCAATTGAGTGAAAATATATCTTTATATTGGTCGTGGAATATAAATTGAATCCTAAATAACATTTAGTGCCCTAGTTACCAATTATTTTCATGGTAATTTTGGAACCAATTAGAGGTAAATCTGACCTCTAATTCAATACTGGATAGCCATGACCTACCAGATGGATGCTAAAGTCTCAGAGATTCACATTCCAGTAGCAAAATTCCTTAAAAATTTCCAGCAAGCTAAGAGAGTATGGGCATGATAATATTTTCAGCAAAATTATACAAAGCCCACTCCAGCTCTAAGAACGCATTTTGCCACATCAGTGTCCATTTCTACTTATCAGCAGTCCATGATTTGTCTTTTCCCCTGCCTTTGCTCCTTGCCCAACTGCAGATTGTGGCAGCACCTAACCCATCTTGATTGAGCTTAAAAAGATAAATGGTATCGTACATGCTTAGTATTTGAATGGAAAACCAAGGGCTGTAGGCTAACATCCTGGAAGTCGGCAGTGGTAAAGTCACTTTGATATTGTTGCCAAGAAATCTAAATGGACATGTCTATGAAGTCGCTAAGTGTCAGGTTTGGTTTGAAGGAAACTTTACCTGCCATAGTAGAAGAAAAGTGTATAGTTACTTAGTTACTTACATTTACAAGTTAAAAAGATAAAGGTAAAGGTTCCCCTCACACATAGGTGCTAGTCGTTCCCAACTCTAGGGGGCGGTGCTCATCTCCATTTCAAATCTGAAGAGCCAGCGCTGTCCGAAGACATCTCCATGATCGTGTGGCCAGCATGACTAAATGCCAAAGGCGCATGGAACGCTATTACCTTCCCACCAAAGGTGGTCCCTATTTTTCTACTTGCATTTTTACATGCTTTCAAACTGCTAGGTTGGCAGAAG
>JANHGC010000295.1:180197-199457 GCA_027560395.1 Boaedon fuliginosus | reverse complement strand
GGATGTACGGACGGAAGGAAGGAAGGAAGGAAGGAAGGAAGGAAGGAAGGAAGGAAGAGAGAGCAAGAGAGAATGAGAGAGAGAGCTTCTGGTATATGTGTTAGCCCAGGGGTATCAAACTCGTCGCCTGTGGGCTGGATGACAACGTGACTTCGACACCCCTATGTTAGACCAATGGTTTTCAATCTTGGCGGTCATGAAGATGTGTAGACTTCAACTCCCAGAATTCCCTAGCCAGCCGTAGTGCCTGGAGAATTCTGGGAATTGAAGTCATCACCTCCAGTTGCTGAGATTGAGAAACACTGTTTTAGACATGCATGTAGGTGTAGCATTTTTAAAAGATTTGAAGTCCTAGGTCTTAACGGTTTACCAAAAGAAGCATGAACCTAGCCAATAGAGCAATGTTTCTCAGCCTTAGCAATTTTAAGATGGGTGGAGATTTGGGGATTTGAAGTCTACGCGTTGCCAAGATTGAGAAAGCCTACAATACAAGATGAAATTTTAGCAGGCAGAAGATGGGGCTCAGTAGAATTTTAAGAGATTGGGGGCAGAACATCCTTGCCCCTCTCAATGGCCAAATTATCAAGTGCATGCAGTTTTTCAGTAACACAATTAACGTTTCTGTTCACCTTCCCTGTCTGTTTATCTTGTATATTGCTTGAGGTAGGCTTTGAGATGTAAACGTTAGTTTAATAACCCATAGGATTTGCAGCAGATTAATGTAGGGAATTGCATGCAGGAGATACAGTCCTTGACTTATAGCCACAGTTGGGCCCATTCCTAAACAAAATAGTTGTTAAGTGAGTCATGACTGAGTTATTAAGCGAATCATACGGTCACTAAGTGAATCCAGCTCCCCCCACCCAATTGACTTTGCTTGTTGGAAGGCGGCTGGGAAGGTCACAAATGGCAGTCATGTGACCCAGGGATGTTTCAACCACTATAAATACCTGCCAGTTGCCAAACACCCAAATGTTGATCACGTGACTTGGGGTGCTACAAGGGTTGTACGTGCAAGCATCTCTTGTAAGTTGCTTTTTCTTTTTTAATGCTGTTTTAACATCGAATGGTTGCTCGGCAGTTATAAATCGAGGACGATCTGTTCTAGACAAGGAAGAAATGCTAACTAATTTCGGTTTCATCTTTAAACTGTAGTAGTAATTAGTTGGGACGCGGTGGTTCAGTGGTTAAGGCGCTGAGCTTGTCGATCAGAAAGGTTGGCAGTTTGGCGGTTCGAATCCCTAGCGCCGCGTAACGGAGTGAGCTCCCATTACTTGTCTCAGTTTCTGCCAGTTCGAAAGCATGTAAAAATGCAAGTAGAAAAATAGGGACCACCTTTGGTGGGAAGGGAACAGCGTTCCATGCGCCTTTGGCATTTAGTCATGCTGGCCACATGACCACGGAGACGTCTTCGGACAGCGCTGACTCTTGGGCTTTGAAATGGAGATGAGCACCGCCCCCTAGCGTTGGGAACGACTAGCACGTCTGTGCGAGGGGGACCTTTACCTTTACTTTTAGGAATTAGGATTAACCCTGGATTCCTGACTCTGTAATGTTAACACTGTTATGTCTTCACTGTTGACAAGCGTAATGCATTTGTCATCTCATCAAGGACTCAATGTACAGGTAGTCCTTGACTTACAACCATTCACTTAGTGACCGTTCGAAGTTACAACAGCACTGAAAAAAGTGAAGCGCTGTTTTTCACAGTCATGGCTGTTTATTTGTATATTTATTATTTATTTATTACATTTATACCCCGCCTCTTTTCCCCAATCAAGGGGAACTCGAGGCAGCTTACAACATAGTTAAAAATACATTAAACAAGATAAACACGATAAAAGCATTAAAATAAACTATAAAACTCAAAACTATTAAAACCACAGTCATACAACACACATACAATCATTCTTACAAGGGAGTCATCAGTTCCATGCCTGCTGACAGAGCCAGGTCTTCAGAGCTCTGCGGAAGGCCAACAGATTCGGGATGGTCTGGATCTCCGCAGGGAGCTGGTTCCAGAAGGCCGGTGCTGCCACAGAGAAGGCCTTTGACCAGGGAGCCGCCAGCCGACATTGTTTAGCTCACGGGACCTGTAACAGGCCGACTCTGTGAGATCTAACTGGGCGCTGGGAGGCATGAGGTGGCAGAAGGTGGTCTCGAAGGTACCCCACTCCTAAGCCATGAAGGGCTTTAAAAAATTGCAACTGGATTTTTTTTTTTTGTTGGTTTAAGATGTTTCGCTGCTCATCCAAGCAGCTTCCATAGTCTGAACAAGTTTGTTAGGTGGAGATGTACCAACTCCACCTGCCCGAGCCTGAGGATTTGTTTCCCCAAAATCCTGAGGCTGGTGCAGGAGTTGGTACATTCCAATGACTCCCTGCCTAACAAGCTTGCTCAGACTATGGAAGCTGCTTGAATGAGCAGCAAAACATTTCAAACCGACAAGAAAATTAGCCCAGTTGCAATGATGCAATTTTCCAGACAACTCTATCTGGATGACGGAGAATCTTCATTGACATAAACAAGCTGGACTTCATGAATTATGTGTAAAACTATACACATACAAAATGAGAGTCTTGGTGGGTATTATACCGGTAATTATTTTGTCAAATTACTAACTGCACATGGCACAGCTTAGTTGAGATAAATCCAAGAAATGCTATTTATTGTTATTTTGATATTCACTTGAATATGTCCTACATGGCCTAGTATTTTGAAACATGAATATAGCAAACCATCTTACCACCAAATCAGTAAAACTCTTACAGTCAGCTGATGGTTATTTTGGAGTTATAAACTTGTAAGGACATGAAGCCTAAAGATTTTTGCTGTAACAAGGTGTCTTACAAGGTTGCATTATAAATTATAGATGCTTATCATGTTTGCATCTTTCACTGAAATGGTTGCCTATTGATTGGTCTTCTTGCTGATTAATTCCCTTATCTTCCTGGTGCTTCTCTTGGAACCAGCTAAATTGCCTGACTTGACTTTTCTTCTGTGTATGTTCTAAAATCTATGCTCTTGAAATAAACACTTTCTTGTTCTAACTGTGAAAGGATGCTTAGGAGTGCAGATATGATAATTGCTGTAATAAACAAACTTTATTATTACATCTCTTCTCAGTTCACAAATTATATCTGCCTCCTTGGTGCTGTTCTTTCCCCCCATTTTTATTGCTGAAACTGATGAACTGAAATATTGGCCACACTCCTAAGCTTGAACAATGGCATAAAAAAGTGACAGGAACACAAAGATAATGCTTGCTGGGTATAATCAGAAATAGAATGTAGAAGGATAATTAAAATGAAAGGCAAATTAGATCACTGTGGGATAACTCAGTTGTTCACTTTCCTTAATATTATTCTATGTAAAGAAAACAACACAGCACTAATAAGATCATGGTCATGCTTTTGAATAAAAATTTGGGCCTGTTTGCATAACATTAAAAGCAGAAATGACTTTAAAAACAAAGAATGCTATTCATGGTAACTAGCTACACAGACAAGTGTGCTGTCTATGTGATAGTAATTGTAAAAGATTAAATGGATTACATTCCCACCACAAATTATTTGTATCTACAGTTTGGGTAAGTTGCTGGTCTTAGCTCAGATAACAGAGACAGCCAGAAATGCTTTTGCAGAGTTACAACTAGTATACAGATTATGCCCATTCTTAGAGATAATTCATTACTTGAATATTAAATATCTCCCCTTAGCCATCAAATTGTATGTGTCTTGTGTATGTATATCATTATATAAATTTATTTAATCACATAGAATTCTCTCTGGAGTATTCTAAAGCCACAGCAATGTTTTTCAGCCTCAGCAGCTTTACAATGTGTGAACTTTAACTCCCAGAATTCCCCAGCATTATGAGAGTTGAAATCCATCCATTTTAAATTGCTGAGGCTGAGAAACACTAGGCTAGATTACTTCAACTAACCTGGGCTGGTTGTAGGGAAGATATTGCTCCCTTATTAAAATACTAACTACACTATTTGTATTATTTTATTATTTAAACATCTTTCTTAAGCCACTTATCACTGAAATAATTCCTACAAATAAAAATAAAAAATGAAATAGTAATTATTAGTACTAAATTTTAATCAACATTAATTAAAAAAGCACCTGCTCTTTATGCAAGAGAAAAAACCTGAGAAAATAGATAGATATTAAATAAATACTGGATTCATACATAGCAGAGAGAAAAATGAAAAAAGCCTGTGATTCACTGTCATGTGATAATTTGTAAAAAATCTCCCCAAATAATCTTAATGGTCCAATAGGTTTGTCTAGGGGGTCTATTAACTAACAAACCTGTCAGGATGTATCTGAGTGGTCTGAAATTCTCTCAGAAATCAGGTGGTTTAATGATTGTCAAAATGACATAAAATCTCCTCACGAATCACAATAACAGTGAGAAATAACTGGAAAATGAACTTTATAATGGCAATAGTTAAAAGCATTCTTGAATGTGAAATTCACTGAAAGTTATGATTTCAGAGGTATTAGGGTCTACAACAAGCTTTTAGTCCCAAACACCCATTGATGCCTAACAGTTTCTGTCCCACCTGATCTCTTTTCGAAAGCATCTTCTAATTAAAATAAATAAATACATAAATAAACAAATAGGAAACCAACATGTTGCAAAGAATAGCTCAAGTCTCTAGTACCATCTTAATTTCTAAAAAAATCTCTGGGCTATAAAAATCATTCAAGCACAATATTTTAATTTCAGTCCAATGTTTCTTTGGTGGAGGATCCCCACCTGTGCCTGTACCCCTTCAAAGGGCTAGGATTATAGAGAACTTACATGGCAGAAATACTGAGAAGGGCAGAAAATATTCTTATCAAGCTGCCTTTTAGTGCAGGGGTCTTCAACTTTGGCAACTTTAAGCCCGGCAGACTTCAACTCCACCAAACTTAAAGTTGCCAAGGTTGGAGACCCCTATTTTAGGTGTATATTCATGGTCACCAGCAGGAAGTCAGTCTGTGAATGAGCAAGTCCACTTTCGCAAACTTCTAATGGTATCCCACAATAAGGTTAAACACATTATGTATTTTCATACACTTCTCCCTTTCAAAATCTCAAGACTTTTTAAAAAATTTGAAAAAAGATTAATCATTGATACCTTCCTTTTTCTTTCAATGTCAGGAGGAATCCTGGATACTATCCAATAGAAGCACACAACTAGAGAGACAGCAATCTAATTATGTGGAGTTCATGCCCACCTTAAAACTCAGACTATGAAAACATCATGATTTAAATATTTTATTTATTTAGATTTATACTCCACCTCTCTTCCCCGGTCAGGGGCAACTCAAGGTGCCTAAATATTTAATCAGTACCTTACAGCAATAGCACTTAGACTTATATACCACTTTACAGTGCTTTACAATCCTCTCTAAGCGGCTTACAGAGTCAGCATGTTTCCCCCAACAATTCAGGTCCTCATTTTACCCACCTCATCCATAAGGGATATCAAGTTGACAAAGTAAGCTGCACTGTGGAAGCACAACGTAAACATAAGTTGCACATGTCTAGAGCCATTAGTGCAACAGCCACTAATGTCTACATGTTTGCCCAAAATGTGCCAGGACATTCCCTGCCCAAATTGGCTGATCAGACATATATCCCATTTAGTTTTAATACAACTAGACGTGTTGAAGTCTTTATTAACCCACAACGGACACAGAACAACACAATTATCTAATCTTTTAATAGTCAAAATAGCTCTATTTATTCTGGGATCAGCAAACTGCCCTAAATTTAAAAATAACTATTTTCGCAGGTTTAGTGCAGACATATGAAAGACATGATTAGCTAGTCTCTTTTTGCATTCACAGACCTAGCAAGGAAAAAAGGACCAGACAGTGCCATCTGCAGGGCCTTTTCTTCTTTGTACAGAAATCAGCTGTTAAATTTCAGGTGCAAGGGCAGCACCAGGATTCTGCTACCATTTGTTATTGATTTTGAAGATAGGATCGTTTGCCATGCATCTGATGAATATTAAAGATGTGACTCCGTTCCATTTATTATATAAAAATATTTATTAAAGAATAAAAGAAAATAAAAGAAAGAAAACCTTAATTATCTAGAATATTCTTTACAGCCATGTAAGCACATGGCTGTGTTCTCCATCAAGTAAGGATGTGTGTAAGTAAAGATGAGTGTAAGGAAGAGGTGCAAGTGAGTTAGCAAACAGAGATAACAAAAGATTTTATATTAGAGAAGAGGCTTCACCTCTGGCTATACAACAATTGAGGGAGATCAGGTAACTCCACTATCATTGGTTAAACACTGTATGCTTTCCATCGTGATCATTGTGTGATACCCCTACAGTATGTCATCCTGCATGAATTCAACATGTTATGGCCAGCAAATACTCTGGACAGTGAGCTTTACTGAGAAAAAAATATAGCAGACATTTTATTTGGCACATACTCAGGGCTGGTTAATACCTATAGAATGTATTCCTATTTCTCTTACAACAATGCTCCAAGGACAGTACAGACTGTAGTAATGACTGAGTTCTCCCTCTTAGGTTGGGGACTGGTGATAATGATGAAGAAGTGAAGGTGTTGTAGCAGAGTGTTTTCCTCAATGCCTCTCAAATATACACACTCATCTACCTACCCACAGAAGACATTCTGTACATTTTGTTCAGAGGCACAATGCTTTCAATGGATATAGGCATATAGATATATATACGCATATTTTTATATATAATTTTCCATAATTTCCATTAATATATATGGATAAGATTTCTATGACTACAATATTACAGGTAGTCCTACTTAATGACTGGTCATTGAACCCTTTCAATACTAACATTTCAAGTTTACAACAGCCTTGGAAAAAGCTTTTCTGGCCTTTGTACAACATTGGGCGGCCTCCCATTGTCATAGGTCTGGGATTTGTGTTGTGTTTTGCCATTTTCCATTTTCTGTTGGATATGCTGAATTCATTTATCAACCCTGGGATTTGCTTAACACCTGCCATTTGTTTAAGAATTGCAATGACTCACTTTATGACCTTTATAAAATGGTCATAAAACTGACTCCAGTCATGTGGTAGCCTGCTTAATAATCAAACTTCCAATTGTGGTTAAGTGGGAACTACATGTATACAGTTTCTTCAGTAGCTCATATCTGACTCATATCTTAACTTTAGTTCCTGAAAAGTTCCACTGCAAGAACTACTGTATCTTTAAGATGACAGAAGATGTTTTATTGCTTATCTCTACTGAAATCAGAATGTATTTGAAGCCCAATTAAATGTGCATGTGCCTTGGCTCATTTTCCAAGTTTTACCTATGCTACTGGTTATTGCATTTCAAGAGTAGCAATTTGGTAAGTGGGTAACCCTTTTATATCCATCTTTAGTTTATTCCATCGTTTTCTCCTGATGCCTTCTACATGCCATAGTGTTGCATGTGTTCCATTGATCATTAAGCGAGTCCCTTCTTGACCACACCAGCAATCACATAGTCTGGCAGCAGATGGCCATTACACCAATAACAGAGTAAAAGCACGAAGAATGTTTTCTTGTCACATCCTGCAGCCACTCACTACTGTTTGCACTCCCTACTGTTTTAACACTGGTGGCAAATGCCTGCATAGAAGGCCAAGGCAAAGGTGGTAGAATACAACTGACATGGGCATGGTTGCTATATTTGATTGTGTGAAATGGCATTTGTTGAACCTAAACGCAGGAAGATAGGAAAATCCTAGGAAGAAGAAGCCTCTCTTTGCTGGTTTAGAAATTAGTCCAGAATATCTGGAAGTAGCAGACAGGGCAAGGCTGCATCCTTTTGTCGTATTACATTTATTTACACTTATTTCCTTTCAAAATGACAATCCACCCAAAGGACTCATCATATCAAAACAAACAGACAAAAAAACATTATTTTTTTAACAGGGTCATTGAGGGTAACAATCCTATGGAATGGAAAGGAAGGAGCACAAATTACAAGATTTGTGTGGAAGTTGTCATCTTCCTTCCTCTCTCTTCAATATGCTCTTACCTAATGAAGATGATAAAACTGGAGGAAAGCATCTAGTCTGCATTTATTGAACTGTAACACCATTATTCTTTAGGATCTTTTACAGCTTTTGAACTTTAAAATGATGTGCTTAATATGGAGAAGAATCTTGAATATATTAGCATTTTGTATGTACTTCCTAGTTGGTGGAATGTGGACAACAGCAAAGATTAGTAATGCAATTTTCAGATTAAAGATTCTAACATCCATAGAAAAGTATGTATGTGCTCAGAATAAACTTGGGCTGGACAAATTCCATGTTTGGCTGTGCTAGTGGCATATCACCCCAAATATTTCCAAACTGACAACTATTATGTTCTTACCATCAGCTGGGAGTGGTGCAGGTAACATAGATTCAACTAAGGCTGTTAACCTAAGCTCCCCTTTCTTAAATTAATAAAAAGCTTTGTTGATTAAAGCCATGGTCAACATTCATAGCTTCTTCTGTTGATGATACTGGGAGACAGAGTGCAACACAGAAAGTAAGAGGAGTAAATGGTTAAATATGAATTAATGAAAGAGAGAAAGAGAGAGATGATAGACCAGTGATAGCAAACCTTTTTGGCACCGAGTGCCCAAACCGGAACACGTGTGCATGTGCTTGTGCCGGAGTGCCAGAAACCCAAAGACCAGCTGGCCGGTGTGTGCATGCCTTTTTTTGGGGGGGTGCCATTTTGGGGGGCATTTTCAGGCTGCTTTGGGGCCATTTTCTGGGGCATTTTCAGGGCATTTTGGAGCTGTTTTGAGGCCATTTTTCAGACCATTTTTCAGACCAACTGCAGCCTGAAAAATTACCTTTTTGGGGTGGTTTTCAGGCCATTTTCAGGCACTCCTGAAAGCGAAGAGAGGCTGGCCAGCATGCATGCCCACAGAGAGGGCTCTTGCACAACAGAAACCAGCTGGAGACAGTGTGCGTGCCCACAGGGAGGGCTCTGCATGCCCCCTCTGGCACGCGTGCCATAGGTTCGCCATCACGGTGATAGACAGATGGCATGTTTTGAGAAACAAAGAAAAAGGAAAAGCTTAAATCTATATAAAAGATCTTGTGGAATGGATGTGGCACACACACACACTTACACCTACATATATACTTTGAAATGAAGGCATAGCTTAATAATGAACTAAAATGTTTATCAGAAAATATGAGCAGGAATTCATGGGCTGGATATAAACTGCATGTTATGCTCCAGTACATTTAGTGCATACATACCCACCATGGCATTTTCTTTTGTGATAAGCAATACAAAAGTTAACTTTTTCTGATGAAGAGCAAAAAGATATAAAATCTTTTATCTATGTGGTTCCTAAGAGTTGACAATCATTTGATGGCACATATAATCAATCAAATCAACTTCTGGATAGATTCCAATCCCCTTCAATCCATACTCTGCTGGCTGGGGTAGATGCAACCTAAAATCCAGCAATCTGTAGGTCACAGATTAATTTCTTATTTTATTTATATTCCATATTTACTATATTTTTATAAACATCTCAAGGCAGGAAACTTATCTAATATTTCCTTCTCCTGTTTCCCCACAAACAACAGTCCTGTGAGGTGAGTTAAGCTGGAAATGGAGCCTTTTTTTGTCAAAAGGATGCCACAATCTGGCGATTCGAATCGGAATTACACTTCAAGCTGTAGCCCACAAGGACTATTACCTATTACTATTATTATAATAAACCCGATAGTCGAGTTTATACCTGAAGAATATGGAGGGTTGGAGGGGAGGATGCTAGAACAAGCTAACTACGATGTCCTGAAGGAATGCAACTTTATTGTTGCACTGAAAATTGTTTATAACCTCCTTTTCGAAGTCTGAGCCTTAACGCACCACTCTAAACTTCTAGAGATCAAGAATAAAAACAAAAATATGTCTCCCACCCCCATGTGCAGCGGCAAATGGTAGCGCCCGCTATGATTTTCCTTACCTCTCACTTTTTTTTCTGCGGGAGGCGTGGCTTGCCCGTTGATTGATTGGGTGGTGTCCGACAACGGATTTAGGGTTGGGGGTGCGTGGCATCTTCAGGGATTGCTACTGTACCCTCAGAAGGGATGAAGGGAAGCGAAACTTGTAATTTACCTTTTTACAGAATGAATTCACTGGTAGAAATAAAGGGAAAACAAAGCATCCTTATTCTTTAATCGTATTTAAACATGGAACAACGCAGGCGCATGCGTGAAGAAAAAGGAAACGAAAAAAAAGAAACCTGCACCCGGACGAGCCGATCAGTCTCTTGGATGTTTGCTTCCAACTTGAGCCGCAAGACCTCGTGGCGCAACGGTAGCGCGTCTGACTCCAGATCAGAAGGCTGCGTGTTCGAATCACGTCGGGGTCACGGCATCTCTTTCCAAAAGAGGGATTTGTTTTGACCTAAATCCGGGCGGTATCACTTTTCTCTTCCCGGTGCTCGTAGGTTCTCTTCAAAGCGGTCTCAACGGGTCGTTTGTGGATTGCAACAAGGGGAGGAACGCTAACACGTGGGGAGGATTGAAGTCAAGAAATACGTAATAAAGGTGTTGGGGTCACGGGAAGCGGCTCATTGTCCCGATAAAGCACAATGAATGCAATTGAAATCATGGAAAATAGAAGATCAAACGGGAAATCCTGGAAGGAAAAATAAACAAGGAAGGTACAATTGCCACTCTTCAAAAGGAGGACAAAGGAGGTGAAATCTTAATAAAATAGAGCAGGAAAATGCACACATTTACTGTTGAAGGCCGTTTATAGGTATTTTGAAAGATTAGTAGTTTGGCGAATGATCTCCAGGAGCACAATGAAAAAAGCACTTTAACTTTACTTTTGTGATTAGGATTCTGAATAACACTTTTAATAGTAAAACAAGTGGCAGAGTGGGAAGTGAGTAAGAAAATTAAACAACAGTCTATCTGTTAATGAGTATTAATAAAATGAAACTCAATGACCCTGAAGAGTTCAAAGACTTCCCACAACAGGGATGTTGTGGATTTAGGGATAGGTTGGGGAGTCTACCTTCATCCCAGTAAATCCTTGAGTTGCCACATTAACAAACCAGAGAAAACTGGGACTTAATCCCATGGTTTGCTGACAATAGTACAGCAAATCAGGAGCGCCTTAATCTGACACCCCATTGTCCTGGGGATGCCCTCTAAGTGTTCAGGCATTTTAAATAATCTTAAAGCGATATTGAGTATAAAAGGAAAAAAAATCAATAAATGCAATGTTTTCCACTGAAATGAAGTATAAGTCTTGTCGGTTCTTAATAATTTATGTGCATCTTTGCAAAACTGTTTAGCACTGTCAAATGTATATATTGAATTATATATTGACTCTGCTAAACAACTAATTCCCACAACACTGTCAAATTACTTACTATCACTACTACTCTTCTCATACTTCCTAGTATTATTTATTTATTTATTATTTATTTATTTAGAATTATACCCCACTTCTCTTCTCCTGTCAAGGGGAACTCGTACCTATCTCCTCCCACTTAGACTAATCGTGTTGTAGTAACTTTACAATTTACATTGTCTTATCTGTTCTCCTAGTTAGTACGATTTGATTGCTTATTAGTATCCTGTGACTATCACTAAGTGTTATATCTTATGATTCTTGTTGAAAGTATCTTATTACTATTATTTTTTTCCTTTATGGACACTGAGAGCATATGCACAAAGACAAATTCCTTGTGTGTCCAATCACTTGGCCA
Source organism: Boaedon fuliginosus (assembly GCA_027560395.1). Taxonomy (NCBI): domain Eukaryota; kingdom Metazoa; phylum Chordata; class Lepidosauria; order Squamata; family Lamprophiidae; genus Boaedon; species Boaedon fuliginosus. The sequence continues at coordinate 187,720 of JANHGC010000295.1, read as the reverse complement.
ATAAATAATTCTGTTAACACACCTGAGCATTTCTGTGGCTATTACACATGGCAACATGTGACTTCTATATGAGATTTATAGACTTATGGATTCCCATGTTAGGCTTCCACTACAGTGTGTGTTCTGTACATTATTCATGTTTTTGCCAGTTGGGAGTCAAATAAAAACACTGAAAATTGTTTTTAAAATCCATGAACAAAAACAATATTGCATTTTTTTGAAGATTTTTTATTATTTTTCCTGTACATACATTCTCTTTTTACACAGACAGAGTCACTGCGGGCATTCTTCAAATCATCCAATAAACATTTGTTTAAAACACCATAAATTCTTCAAAAAAACCAACAGTATTACATTTTTTAAATAATATTGTGAATTTCCAGTGTTTAAATCATAGTTCTCTAAAAATTTCCTCAGAAAAGCACAGTATCAAATTTTGGCACCACAAACTAAGGAGGGCAAGTTGGTGGTGTGGCTTGTAAATTGATACAGTGAATGTCCATCTATCCTATGACTGTTTTTTACCACCTCCTCTCATAGATCACCAGTTTCTTGGGGAGGGCGGAATGCATGGAAAACTAAACTGAACCCAGAACATCTGACTTGCAAATAATAGGGGTGTCCCTTTCAAAGATGTGAGGGATGGATGTTTCAGAAAATGTTATGGGTGAGAAAGAAAAAGTGAGATATGATTACCAATTTTGGTAGCAATGTGTCACATCCAACTGTCAGGTATATTATAGTTTCTATGGGTGATCCCTCTAGTGTAACTTGCATACTATATCTTTTTCTTTAGAATTGGGATTTTTCCCCTGTTTTTAATTGCCAGTGAAATATGCCACTTTATTTGATGTCTGTGTTTTTATGAATTTTCACAGAGCTGACAAAATGAAATTCAACTTAGAGAAAAGTAAAGTCTTACACTTAGGCAAGAAAAAACAAAAGTACATGTACAGTTTAGGTGAATCCTGGCTTAATAGCAGTAACTGTGAGATGGATCTTGGACTCCTAATGGACAATCAATTAATTATGAGTCAGCAGTGTGCAGCCGCAGCCAAAAAAGCCAATGCAATCCTAGGTTGCATTAACAGAAGGTTTAAATCAAGGTCATGTATTACTGTTCTATAAAGTAGTACTGTTCTATAAAGCCTTTGCTAGAATACTGCATCCAGTTTTGGTCAGCACACTATGAAAAAAAAGATGTTGAGACTCTAGAAAGAGTGCATAGGAGAGCAACTAAGATGATTAAGGGCCTGGATGCTAAAACATATGAAGAACGGTTACAGGAACTGGGCATGATTAGTCTACTGAAGAGAAAGACCAGAGGTGACAGTAATAGCAGTTTTGAGGGACTGTCACAGAGAGGACAACCTATTTTCCAAATCACCGAAGGCCAGACAAAGAACGATAAATGGAAACTGATCAAGGAGAGATTTAATGTAGAAATAAGGAAAAATTTCTTGACGGTGAGAACAACTTAACCAATGGAACAGCTTGCTTTCAGAAGTTGTGGGTTCTTCATTATTGGAGGCTTTCAAGAAGAGACTGGATATTTTTAGAAATGGTATAGGGTTTCCCGCTTGAGCGGGCGGTTGGATTAGATGACCTACAAGGTCCCTTGTAACTCTCTTATTCTAAGTTATTCTGATCAACATTGTAATAGTGTTCATTTGATATTACTGATATAATACCATTTTTCAAAATTGGCAGAAATCCAGATGCATTAGTTAAGTACCGTTAATATATATGTTTATTAAATACAAAAGCAATAAATATTTTGTTCAAAGTATTGAAAGAAAAATTCTTAACCAGCATTATGCTTTCTTTCATAGGCCCACTATTTGGAGACATGGAGAATGTTACTGTAGATGTACATATAAAAAGCAAGGAACAAGACACAGAAGGACAAAGTGTGAAAGACAAAGTTGATATTAAAAGTCTGACTGACACTGAACTATGGAAGCAGCTTTGCTCATATGGAGTTAACCCTGGGCCAATATTACGTATGTATCAGATGCATAACCATCTTGGGAGATATAAAAGAAAGCTGACTCACTACTTACTACTCACTACTATAAACAAGAGTTGGTATTTCTACTAGTATTTCCCCACCACTCCTTAACTTGCAGGAAATGGTTCTTGAAACACATCCAGCTTTCAAGCAAATTCATTTTGATAAGGGATAGAAATGCAACTGCTTGAGATTCCTTCTTTTTTGGGGACTATGACCCAACAGCAGAAGCAGAATGTGTGTGTACCTTAGTTTATATTCAGGTGTATATTCTGTTTTATTTTGTGGGCTCTGGCTATGGTAGTACTTTTTCTGGTCTTCAATCAGAAGGATTCTGTTCTTCCATTAATATTTTTCAGAATTTTTATGATGAATGATTTAGCTGAAGGATAGAATGAATCCTTATTGAGTTTCCACCTGACATCATACAGGAAACACTTCAAAGAGAGGAGTACAATTCAAAATGGATATAGAAGTATCAAAAAGAGATTCTCATTTTTTGTATTGTTTCTGAATTTAGGTAAAACAAATTGCATAATTGCAAGATGAGAGACACCAAGATTAGTGGAGATAGATGTGAAAGCATCTCAAGGTTGACATTAGCTTTTGACAGGTCTTTTAAGAGTATTATAGATAAATTGGATTAAGTCAATAATGTCATCAGATATAATGAAACGAGTCCAGTGAATATTTGAAGTTAATGGTTATTTAGCCTACAGAAGAGACAACCAAAGTGGGACATGATACTGTAATGTTTAAGATGCTGGACTTGGAAATTCAGGTTCAAATTCCCAGTCAGTCATGGAGTAGCCCAGTAGGCAGTTTTAAGATAGGAATTCTCTTTCATCCCAATTTATCCCTAGGGTTGTAGGAATAAAACATGGTATCATATATAAATTGCCTTGAGCTTCCAGAGAAGAAAGTGATATATAAGCGTGAGACACCCTCTATGATTATCAAGTCCTTTGAATATTTAAAATTTGCATTCAGTTATATAATACGAAATAGAACAAAAAAATCAAAGCAAAGAATCAGGTTGGTCTATTTGTTTTAGCTTCCACAAGAACCGTTTATGAAAACAAGCTTCAGCAATTGATGAAGCAATGCCCAGGAGCAGCAGCTGGAGAAAAGAGCCAAAAGGCTGATTGTGAAAGCGAAAATGTTGGAGCAAAAGGTAATGCCTAATAATCATTCGCTGAATGGAATGTTGCTCTCTCTATGTATGAATATAATGATTACTTAGTCTTTCGTATTATCAACAGATAAAATTAACATTAATTGGCTTCATTCATGTCTAGAGTAAGGTAATTTAAGGCCCATTGATTTCAGAGAATATACCAAGTGAATTATTTTGTACAACAAACAATTTATGTCTGATGCATAAGTAGCATGCTTATCGACATTGCTTTGTTCACATCCCAGAAACTTGTTTATTAGAACAAAATAAAAAACAGATCACCATGCGAAACCCTATAATCTTATATTTCAGCTGGAAGCTCTTTTCATAGAAATGCATGGTCCAGTTGCTGGGCAGAATTAATTATACAGATAATATTTGAGCAAACGTTAGAACTCTCCAATTCTCACTGTGTCTGGAGTATATTTCATGAAATGTCAAAATTAATGGCTTTCTTTCATATATAACTGTGAATAATGATCCAAACTTATGCAAATAAACCCTAGCTAATATTAATCAGTTTTAGGTATAATGACAAATAAAGCTGCTTCTGAAATGGGTAACGGGAGAATTGCTCAAAAGATCTTGTTCTCCCCTAGTACCACCAGCAGAAGTCCTTCTTCAGAATAGCAACTTCAGAGTATCAGCAGAATGTGCCTGTAGTTCTGACAATGTAAGTTACACCAGTTATGGAAATCTTGTGTCTATAGATAAATGCAAGCAATTACAGGTGAATATAAACTGATGTACTTTGTGCCAGACTCCTGACAAGTGAAGCAATTACTCCATTCACATAATTAGAAAGTATTTCAGTGGGTTCTGTTAATGTATTAGAGCCTCAGGAAAACTGGAGCAAAATAGACTACAATTTTCAGGTATTTAAGAATGAACCAATTTTATAAGATAAAAATGCATCTCAGAAGGAATTATTATTGGAAAAGTGGAAAAACTCAATATATATTAAAGAAATTAGAAAAAAAAACAAGCAAAACTATCTTCCATTGTATCACTTTATGATCTGTTTAAGAAATGCTAATCATATCTGTTAAATGTTGATAAATCCACAGTTTTCTTTGTATCTTGTTTCAGTCCCAATAGATCTTTTCCTTTTTCCTTCTGATTTTAACTCCAGATTCAGTGATTTTGCAAACTCATCCCTAGACGATTTTCATAGTACAATACTGTTTCCAGACAACTGAATGGTTTAACTGGTCCCTGAGGATTTTTATATGTCCTCTTAAGTTCGTGATGTTATAGATTAATAAGGGGATACTCTCTCAGGAGTACTCTAAATAGTTCATGAGGTGAAAAAATGCATTGCTTTCAAGTTCATAAATTCTTTTCCTCCTTCTCTTCATCCTCTACCTGCAGGCTTGGGGTTCACTTTCCAAACAAATGACCACAGTCTGAATGGGTTGCATCTGACCACACTGAGGATACAGTACTGAGCTGCCTCAGTTTAAATTGTAATAAATGCCTTAACACATGGGAGATCTAGGTAGACCAGTGTTTCTCAACTTTGGGGACTTTAAGTTATGTGGAGTTCAACTCCCAGAATTCCCTAACCAGTACTGGGAATATTCTGAGAGTTGAAGTCCACATATCTTAATATTGCTAAGATTTAAAAACACTGCTCTACAGCAGTACTGTAGCGTTCTGGAAACTACTGTGATATCTGCTTCTTGATCAGGGATGGGTTCCTACCGGTTTGCTGGTTCCCCGCTTTGTGGGCGTGCTTTCCGATTGGCTGTCAAAAGCGCACTGTGCGTGATTGACTTCAAAATCTTCGTGGTATTCTGCAAGCACTCTGATCCAACAGCTGCGTGGCTTTTGACAGCCGATTGGGAAGCGTGCCCACAAAGCGGGTAACCAGTGAACCGATAGGAACCCATCCCTGTTCTTGATCTGGTCTACCAAGGGATGACAGCATTCCAACTGATCAACAAATGAGCTGGATTGTAGCAATATTGTTTTGGTCTTTCTGTTTCCCTGTCCAATTGTGAGGAAGAGGCTTTAACTCTCTTCTTTACCCATGGATCCTTTCCATTTCTCCTCTCCACCTGCAATTGCTACAGCTTGCACAGAATACATTTGCAGCTGTTGCATAAGGTGCACTGGTTGCCAATCTGCTTCTAGGTCCAATTCAAGGTGTTGGTTACGACCTTTAAAACCCTTCATAGCATGAGTCCAGGTTATCTCAGGAACTGTCTCCCTCCAATGGGATTGGACCTCTCATTCTGGTAGAAGGGACATACTGTGGACCCCATTGGTCTAGGAATTCCAGCAGGCAGGTTCCAGGAGTAGGGGCTTTTCTGCTTGGCTTCCACCCTCTAGAACATCATTCCCTTCAAGCTGAGATTCATCCCCACCTTCTTGACTTTCTGTAAGAGCTTCAAAACATAGCTCTGCCAGCTGGCCTGGAGCCTTGATGTGGAGGTCTTTAATAGATTAAATAGAAGATCTCATCTCTACCCCATAGTAATCTGGTTTTATGCATTTATTTATTGGATTTATATCCAGTATTATTATTTTAATTTATTTAATTTCTACTTATTTAATGTCTAGTGTTTTATGATGTTGGCTCAGAATCTCTTGACAAGATGGGTGGAATATACATTAAATGAATAAATCCCAATTTTCTCAAGATTAGAAAATAAATGAAATCTTTTTGCTAAGGAAAGGGAGGCTCCATTCTTATCCATCCAGCAGGGAGAACCTGAATGTTTGTGTGAATAATTTCTAATTCAAAAATTAGCTCTGCATATGATCTTTAGGACCAAAAGATTGTTTTCCTCTGTGCAAATAAACTCCTTCTTAACAATGATAGCGATCACTTCAGGAGAATAACCTATCCCAGAGAATCGTCTTTCTTGAAAATTGAATGACAGGTGCCTGGTTTCATTTCTCCATGTTTTCAGCCATTACATTGTACCTATCAGAATCCAGACCAATGCAGGCTTTGGCAAATGTGTTGAACTTTAACAGTTCATTCTTGTGACTTCAGCCCACATCAAACGTGTCAGCGCACAAGAGTCCAAACTGTATCCCCTAGAGGCCATAAAAAATGAGTTATTTATCTGTAATGGGTGCTTTTCAAGAGAACGCTGTAGATCACTTTTTAAAACCCCTCTTTTATAGCGGATACAGAGAAATGTTTCATCTTCCAAGATTTACTCCTTATCTAAATAAGTGGGGAATAAGGGAGGTAGAGCATGGTCCATCTCTCAAAGAAGAAGGTGCTCCTAAGGCATCCTTCTTTGGGGTTGTATCAGTAAATATACTTTTTGAATTGTGTAGGTAAGCATAGAACCCTTGTGTGCGACTGTACTAGTTACAATTACTAGTTACCATCATCTAAAAAACACAGGAGTTTTATAGCCTGCTCACATTTAAAAACTTGTACTATCCCATAACCATGCACCTTATACAAGTCTTACCTTTTTGCAACCTCAGTTATGCTTTCTCTTCTACCTTAGAAAGCACCTTTAGATGAAATAACAGAACGCCAGAAGAAACTGTTGTCGCCTGATTCTGACCACAGTTTAGCCAAAATAGTAGCAGAAGTAAGTACTGTAACTGCTTGATTATGTTCCCAAAGATGTAATGTGTCTTCTGATACATACCTTACCATCTGTGCCATTTCCACCACCCCCAAAACCCGAGAAGCTAGTACATTTAAAAGAAATTGCCACTCTCAAGTAGAATTATATTTCCAGTAGTGCCAAAATAAACCAAGTTGACTCTGAATGAATTTTGGGATGGGAAAAAGTAGATGGTTTGGTACTTTATTTGGAAGATACCAAACTAACCAATCAACAATCCAAAAAAAAGTGATCTGGCCCTATCTAGAATGGCAGTGATTTTGTGAAATGGTCCATAATATGGTCCAAAATCCCAGAAAATGCCCATGCAGTGCTTCATGCAGTTATATTCCCAATATTTCTGAAATTTAATCAGAAACTATAGATATTTGCCATGGAAGCACCCTGTCAGTATGTTTCTTCGTTACTAACAACTTGTCTATTAACAGCTCCAGGAGATATTACCAGAAGGTAAAATGGCACCACATCGGTCACAAGTATTAAGGAAGAAAGTTGGCAACAGCCCTGAGACAAGCAAACCAAAGGTACCTTTTGAACACTATGCAAAACACAAACAGTTTCTATTAAACATATAATTTGTTAAGGTAGAATTTTGGAACAAAACATAAATTATTATTTAGAAATAGCACATACCGTATATACTCGAGTATAAACCGAGTTTTTCAGCACCCAAAATAAGCTGAAAAAGTCACCCTCGGTTTATACTTGGGTCAGAGCAAAAAAAAAATTTTTT
>JANHGC010000295.1:159333-171168 GCA_027560395.1 Boaedon fuliginosus | reverse complement strand
TCTTTCTTTCTTTCTTTCTTTCTTTCTTTCTTTCTTTCTTTCTTTCTTTCTTTCTTTCTTTCTTTCTTTCTTCATATTCATTAACTAACCTCTCCCTCCCTATTAGTAATATAAGGTACATAAAATACCAGTTTTCTAGAAAAAGTGATGTTTAACAGCAGGTTTTTATAGCTGGCCAGCATTTCTAAACAGTCAGAAAGCAGAATTGCAAGGTACTGATTTGTGAGCGATGGTAACTATTTTCCACTGTCCTGCAGAGAACTCGCTGATGAGCTGCATTGCTTGCTCAAAAACTGAGAAATATTTCTATGTAAGAAGAACAAATGGAGGAGCTCACTTTGATGTGGATGAAGAATTAAGTACTATATCACAGTAGACATTTGCATACATCTAGGTACATATACTGTAAGTACATCTATGGAATACTCAAAGCTGAACTCTTAAATTGAAGAACCCTTCCCAAAGGTCCAAAGAAGGAAGGGGGAACCAGTTTCCAGGGAACTGACCTTTGTGGGATATGCGTGGGGAACCAAAGGTTACCAGTTCCTGGATGAGAAGGCCAGAGTTGTGGTCTCCAATTCGGCAGTCTTCTCTGAGGGTGCAGATTGGTCCAGGATCCATTCAAACAACCTGGGCATCTACACTTCTGGTGACTCCACGGCAGAACCATTGCAACCTGCCACTCCCAACCAACAGCAGCCACAGCGACAGCCAAAGCCTTCACAAAAGGATTCTGAACCATCACTGCCTGCTCCTGCCATGAAGATAAAGACAAAGAAGGAGAAGAAAGGATCGCAACCCTCTGCACCTACTGTGGAGGCACCAACCCAGGTACCCGGGCCTTCGTCAGTGGTTGCAGTGGCACCACAAAGGCCAGGTCTGCCAGCATCCAGAGCTGGGGACAAGGGCCACGGTGAGTGGGAGGTCATTGGGAGGTCCAATTGCTCCACCAAGGGAGTCCCTTCTAAAAGGCTAGCTGAGGAAGACTACATAGCCTTGATCTGTTCAGTCACTGAGGCCCCTCACACTTAGAATGACATTCTGAGTCTCCCTGACGAAGAACAGAGGTGGTGGAGGTAGGCTATGGAGAGTGAGATGGCTAGTCTCAGAAAGCTGCAGGTCTTCATGCCAAAGCCCTTATCAAAAGGCAGTAAGACCATTGGAACACATTGGGTGTATAAGCTCAAACAATTGGCAAACAACAAGAGCTTATACAAGGCTAGACTAGTGGCCCAGGGGTACTCACAGAAATATTTGCAGGACTACTGTGAGACCTATAGCCCAACTGTGCGAGCGGAGAGTGTAAAAGCTGCCCCCGTCACTGCAACTGCCAGAGGTGAGGTGGTATATCAATACGATGTCCAGACCGCCTACCTCCATGCAAACCTGGACTACAGCCTCTATGTCAGGTGCGCAACTGGATTCGAGGACTCAGAGGGCCGTACCTGGTTGCTTAAGAAGAGCCTTTATGGCTTAAAGCAATCAGGGAAGCAGTGGTACGACTGCCTGGCTGATGCCCTGAAGAAAACGGGCTATAGGACATCTCTTGCGGATCACTGCATGTTCTTAAAACACTCGCAAGATGGGCTAGAGAAGGTATTTGTTTACGTTGATTATCTTCTCTATGTAGGCCCAAGCCAGGACAGTGGCAGCAGGTTTGCACAGACGTTGGGGGCCAAATTCCCTCTCAAGTCTCTCGGTAAAGTAGATAGATACCTTGGAGTCCAAATCTCCAGAACTGAGCGGGGTTTTGCACTGAGCCAGGAGGAAAAAAATAAAAGAACTCATACAGAAGTGCAAGATGGCTGATGCTAAACCAGTCAGCATCCTGATGCAGACCAATTTCTGGGGGCTCACGAACCAAACCCCGCCTTTGAGGACAATACTATGTATAGGTCTGTGATAGGGTCCCTGCTCTACATCAGCAATTGGAGCAGGCCTGACGTCGGTCTTGCAGTGAACTTGCTGGCACGCCATGTGGAGACTCCCAAGCTGTTCCACTGGCAGGCAGCAAAAAGGGTTTTGAGATACCTAGGTAGTACTGCTGGTGCTACTTTACTGCTCGAGCCCACCACCAGGGATGTGCCCACCCTGTCTGCATGTGCTGATGCAGATTGGGCATGAGATCCCAAGACCAGGAGGAGCACGAGCAGCTTCCTCATAGTCCTCAATGGTGCCCCAGTTTATTGGCATGTGAATTAATTAATTAATTAATTAACATAGGGAAAATTTGTTGTTCTTGGAGTTTATAATTAAAAAGCTTGATGCACAATCAAATTTTAATTGATGGATAAATGGATTAATGAGGAATAGCAGCTAAGAGAGTCAGAGCTGTAGCCGTGATTAGTCTTTCCAGGAATGAGCACCATCCAACTCAATGGGGCTGATGGCTGAGTCAGTCTGCAGAGGCTGGCACTCTGAACTGAAGCTTAATTTTTTTTTTATTAGAACAGTGATGATCCATCTTTTAATCCTGAGGTACACAGGAAGCAAGCATTTGTAACCCAAAACAAAACCCAAAGAGAAATTATTGAGTGAGGCACCCAGAATAAACAGCTGCAGTATGAGAAAATATTGTCCATTGATGCCAAAAGAGAACACTCTGTGTGTGTGTGTGTGTGTGTGTGTGTGTGTGCGCACACGTGCAAGATGTCAGAAGGTTGGAGACCGGACGAAAGTTGTTTAAAACAGTCAGGTCCAGGGAGGGCTTCTTGAGGAGGGGTCTCACCACCGCCTCCTTCAGGGACTGCAGAAAGTATTCCTTACTCAAAGAAGCGTTGACAACTGCCTGGAGCCAACTGCGTGTCACCTCATGGCCAGCCAAAACTAGGCAAGAGAGGCACAGGTCCAATAAAGAGGTGGAGGCACTCATTGCACCCACGACCTTGTCCACATCATCAGGGTCCACAGGAACAAACTCTTCCCAGATAACAGGACTAAGACCCGTCCCTGTCATCTCAACAGTCTCTGTCCAGCCGGAGTCAAGATGCGATTGAATCTGAGCGATTTTGTCCAACAAAAACTGAACAAACTCCTCAGCTCTACCCTGCAAGGGCTCCTCGGCCTCCGCTGGTCTCAGGAGGGCATGAGTCACCCTAAACAGGGCGGCTGGGCAACAATCCACGGACGCAATAAGAGCGGCATAGTGAGAATGCTTTGCCGCTTTTATCGCCACTAAATAGATCTTAATATGAGCTCCTAATAGTGTTCGGTCAGATCCAGCTTTTCCCTTCTTCCAGCAGCGCTCTAGACATCTCCTCCAATGCTCCATCACCCGGAGCTCCTCGGTGAACCAAGGAGACTTCCGAGGTCTGAAAACGGTGAGAGGTTGCAAAGGCACAACCCGATCCAGGGCCCCGGCAGCCACATTATTCCACACAGCTACCAGGGACTCGGCCGAACTGTGGGTCAGAGAATCAGGAATCTCCCCAAGCTTCCTCTGAAACCCAATTGGGTCCATTAGGCGCCTGGGGCGGAACCACCTAGTCAGTCCCGCCTCCCTCCCGGTTGGGACGGATGTCAGGAAATCCAATTGGATAAGGGAGTGATCTGACCATGACAAGGTTCTACAACTATATCCCCCAAAACCAGATCACGGCGCCAATGCTCCGAGATAAAAGCTAGATCGAGTGTGTGTCCCCCCCCACCCCATGAGCCAGACCCTGAATTACTTGGGTCAGGTCCATGGTTGCCATGGAGGCCAGGAACTCCTGTGCTATATCTGAGGAGTCGCCAAGGGATGGCAGGTTGAAGTCCCCAAGCACCGTCAGCCTGCGGAACTCAATTGCCAACCCAGCAACCCCCTCAAGCAGCACAGGCAGAGCTGATGCAATGCAGTTGGGAGGCAGGTACGTTAGCAACAGACTCAACTGAACCCCTGAGTTCAATCTCAAAAGGAGAGACTCACACCCGTCCATCTCCAGAGCTACGCCAACCCGTGGATGGAGATCCTGATGTATTATTATAGCCACCCCACCTCTCCTGCCCTGGGATCGCGGCTGGTGCAAAACCTGAAACTGGGTGGGGCACATTTCCGTGAGGGGAACCCCCCCTCCGGCCCCAACCAGGTCTCAGTAATGCACGCCAGGTTGGCCCTCTTTTCCAGGATTAATTCCTGGATCAGAGGGACCTTGTTTACAATTGACCTGGCATTAAGGAATAACAGCCAGAGCCCAGGGCCCTATAACTATGATGTTAACCCAGTATGATCTTGGGAGGGATATGCAATGTACAAGATGCAATTTATGTTTAATTTATAAATCCAATAAATTCTTTTGCTCCTATTTCCGTGGAAACAAATGCTGGTCTTTTTAAAAAATCCATCACCCTTTCATTTTTGCACATGGCAAACGATGGATATTCAGTATAGCTATAATTTAGCTCTATTTTTACCAATCTGTGAGTTTCTGACAGAGGCGCGCATGCACACATATACACACATAACACCATGTTGTGCAAGAGCTAGTTCTGAAAACTGCAGAGCCTATTTTGTTCAGTCAGTGCATCCCATCCCTGTCTCAGTGTCACAGTAAAGCATAAGCTTTCTGTGAGAGCTACAGAGCAGCTGGAGACAATGAAATCTGCCTTCTTAGCTACATGCAACTATCCTGATCGTATTTCAGCTTAATAAGCTGTCATCCAAACATTTCCCTGCCACACACAGTGCACTCTTTCTCTCTCCCTTTATTTTCCTTTCATAATCAGATTTAAATCTTTGGGTTGGAGGTGTTTCCATGGCACTAACTGTTATCCATCCCCAAACAAAGCATCTCCTTTTCCACACCCAGCTACCAGTGAAGGCAAAGGAGGCTCACTTCTGCGTGTCCATGTTATCTGTTGAAAAGGACCAGCTACCAGTATTTTTTTCTTTTTCCCCTTCCTTTGTGTCAAGTGTCTAATATTATACCAGCATGGTTCTTAAGTAACAGCTCTTGTTTGTCAGCGCCGAGCCAGGCATCAAGAAAACATCAGTCCTGCACTACCCACCTTGGATTTTTTTACCGTGACTGAGATGATTGTCTTCCCCTCTGATTCAGCCTTTTATTTGGTACTGTCCTCCTTTTCCCCTCATTTATATTTTGAGCTGGCATTTCTCTTCATGCTAAGGTAAGCTCATTTAAATAAATTGTTAAGGACCTATTGCCCTCAATTTCAATGGCAATAACATTTAATGATATGTTTTACCTGAAATGTGATAGTTCCTTATAAAGGCAAGGACTAGAATAATCTTTAGCATCGATTCAAACATAGATTTTTTTTTTTTTACAAACAAGGCTCTATGCAAGTTTCCCCCACTTCTGTGGCCTAAATTTCAAGATGCTGCAGAATTGGACATTGGGGTCTGATTTCTTTAGGATAGAATGTGATGAAACAGCTTTCTAATTTTTACAGACCTGGCACAATAAATAAAATGGAATTTGAGGAAGCCATTAAGATCATTTTACTAAGAGTTTCTTTTTATTTTCTATTTCTATGTTTATGTCCATTATGGGTAACTAGAAATAAGGTTAGACCATTTAGAAACAATTGTGGAAATTTCTTATAGATGAATGCCTAAGCATTTTGTTCTGACAATGAGCAAATTCATTACAGGAATTTATCCAGAAGATGCTGGAGCTCATTCCTGTCAATCTTTTAGATATTAAACTATGATGAGCACATAGAATAAATCAAATTTATACTGTGCATGCTAAATATAATGGAAATACACAGATATATACCCCCAGATAAATTTTGAACTGTAAAATGAAGGGATCTATTAAAGCTAATGTGTTCTCTCATCCCCTTTTTTCCTATCAGAGCTCTGTGAGGAATATAAAGGCTAAAGTCCTGGATTCTATCAATTGTTAGAATCCTAGAGTGGACTCATAAAAGACAAGCTCACTTTTACATCCTGATAGGAATTTAGTGAAACAATTGTTCACGCTAGTTAGTAATATGCTAAGCGCTTGTATGACTATATTATTTTAAATTGAACACATATGGAGACTTCAGCAATTTGACATTATCCCTTCTGAAAGCATTTCTATTTGTTGTCCTGTGTTACCCAGCTCACTGGAAACAGTAGTGATTGGTAATGAATTGTTTCTCAATCATGTGGGTTTCACTGGTGATATCAATACCATTTTAAGGAAAGGAGAACATAAAAGGGAGACCTTATAGTTTTCTGTAGTTGTTAAAGCAATACTGTTGCCTGTCTTACAGGGTTAAATTCGCATATCTGGGTACTGGATTCAGACTATAAAAAGCTTTCTGAGTCTCTGAAAGCTTAACATAGACCCAAAGGATTCTCAAAACAGTATTTTAAATAGCTCTTGGTATAGCTTGCAGGAGCTGTCCAGCAGTTCTGCGGTCGCTCTGGAATTGTTCAAAAAAGCATTGTGAAAGTTAAATAGAAATGTTTCTATCACTAACTTAAGATTTCAGTCTTCACTGCCATTTTTATGAACCCTATATAAGAGCTACTGATGTTTAATCCAATCTACTGTTACCTTGGCTGGGGTAGGAGAGATCCAATGTGAACATAGCTTTTGTGTTTGCAAAGTCCTGCCACTTCAATTACAGTGTCAATGTGACAGGCTAAAGCACTCTGGAATTCTCTATATTTTGAGCAATACAATTATTTGCACCAATACACCCAAAGAAGGATTTGTAGAACAACAGCCTAAGATTTGTTTTGTTTTCTATTCCATAATTTTATATTTGCAAATGGGGCTTTAATTAGTATTTTAACTTAGATTAGTTTCCAAGCAATCCCCTCTTTGGGGAAGAGAATTTGCCCTTATATGCCCTACTGTCTATACATTTTTAATGTTTTGCTTTTCTGTCAAAACCAAAGATGTTTTAAACATTGCCCAAAACTTTCTAGATAAGCTATATAGATGGGAGGTAAAAGTTACATTTGTTTCTCAATTAAAAAAAAATCCTTTCCATTGATCATAACTGCACAGAATCATTTATGTCTTTGACCACATGCTAAGTTCAGCATTAGCCTAAAATCTCATGGAAAGTTAATATGTGAATATGCAGAAGTCTTGCGGTAACGTTGAGTAAACATGCACATCTTAAACTTATTTGGTGGCCAAAGTGCCATATCATTCATGTTATATGGGATATTTTAAACCAGCAGTCCCCAATCTTTGGGGCTTGGCAACCCAGGTGTGGGAGAAGGGAACTATTTATTTATTTATTTATTTGTTTGTTTGTTTGTTTGTTTATTTATTTATTTAGATTTATACCCCGCCTCATTTCCCTGGTCAAGGGGAACTCGAGGCAACTAACAATAATAAAATACAATTGCATACAATAAAAAACAATATAATACAGTCAACAATCAAGGGGGAGGGTACATTAATTCCAGGCCTTCCGCCACAGCCTGGTCTTAGTGGCTTTACGGAATGGGGGATGGTCCTGATCTCTACTGGGAGTTGGTTCCAGAGGGTCGGCGCTTCCACAGAGAAGGCCTTAGCACGGGGACCCGCCAGCCGACATTGTTTGGCTGATGGGACCTGTAGCAGGCCAACTCTGTGGGACCTAACTGGGCCCTGGGAGGCATACGGTAGCAGAAGATGGTCTCTTTCCCACTGTCAGCCTTTGACATCTTTGGCCTTCAGGGCTGCCTGCTTTAAAAGGCTGGTTGGTTGCTCAACAGTGTTTTCCCCCCTTTGACCTGGTGGTCAAATTGACAAGAGTTCTACCACGTTTCCCTTTCCAGAGAAAGGAAGAACTGAAAAAATTGTGGTATTTGTTTCTTCTAATGGTACAGTGTATATGTACAGGTTTCAAGCACCTAAGTGCTGCAGAGTGGAAAAACCCCATCTAAAAAAAAGAGAAGCATTACATTAACCAGGGACTGAGATGTATATTTTTCCTTTAGAAAAGCAACAACTTTTAGGCCTCTGTAATTGGGGATACCATGTTATCCTCTCCCTAAGCCATTAATCCTTTGTAAAGTAGATTCTGGGCTATAAGAAATCATGTTTCTCTCCTTTTACTAGCCAGATCCAGATGGCATGAGAAGGGATATAGGAAAGGAGTTGACTCAGGTTTAGGTTCATTGATGCATTTATGGCAGGGCTGTCAAACTCATGGCCCGCGGGCTGGATGTGTTATATGCTGGCCATGCCCACATGCAGTTTAATGAAGGGGGGGAATTCCGATATGTCACATGATGCCGCCATGACGACATGAGTTTGACATTCTTGATTTATGGTGTTGTATGAGAAATAGTTGCCACAGCACAAGGCCAAGCCACCTATTATTTAAGGAGGACAAGACAGGTGATGTGGTCTCAGCCTTCCCCTTAGGGGAAACCTATTCTCCACGTCAGACGTGGTGGTTCAATGGGTAAGACGCTGAGCTTGTCGATCAGAAAGGTCAGCAGTTTGGCGGTTCGAATCCCTAGTGTCGCATAACAGAGTGAGGTCCCGGTACTTGTCCCAGCTTCTGCCAACCTAGCAGTTCAAAAGCATGTAAAAAATGCAAGTAGAAAAATAGGGACCACCTTTGGTGGGTAGGTAACAGCGTTCTGTGTGCCTTCGGCGTTTTGTCTTGTCAGCCACATGACCACAGAGACTTCTTCAGACAGCGTGGCTCTTCAGCTTTGAAACGGAGATGAGCACCGCCCCCTAGAGTCAGGAACCGACTAGCACGTATGTGCAAGGGGAACCTTTACCTTTACCTTATGAGAAATAGTCACTTATGAGTGTTATGTAATGTATTCAGTGAAGTTCAGCTCTATAGACATTTATGGCTGATACAGGCAATTGAATACAGGTAGTCCTCGACTTACAACCACAATTGGGCCCAAAACTTCTGTTGCTAAACAAAAGGGTTAATTTTGCCCCATTTTGTGACTTTTCTTGCCACAGCTGCTAAATGAACCACTGCTGGTGTTAAGTTACTAACGTGGTTGTTAAAGTGAATCTGGCTTCTCCCTTGACTTTGCTTGACAGAAGGTCACAAAAGGTGATCACGTAATCCTGGGACACTGCAACCATCATAAATATGAGTCAATTGCCAAGTGTCTGAATTTTGATCACATGGCCATGGGGATGCTGCCACGGTTGTAAATGTGAAAAATGGTCATAAGTCCCTTTTTTTCAATGATGTTGTGACGTTGAACGGTCACTAGTTGAACTGTTGTAAGTCGAGGACTACCTGTGGTGGATATGGACTGCATCTGAGCCAGGGAGTCTTCTGAAGGCCATCTGGTGACTCTGGGCCATCATCCCAAAAATGGCATGGCTGACATTTCGAAACTTTCGTAGCAGTTCTGAGGGTGGGGATTGGAATGCACTTGCGTTGCCCTTTAAATCCACCCCAAGCCACAAACTGCTTTTCAGCTTCTGGGTGAGTTTCATTGGGAGAATGGAAAACGGGCATCTCAGAGGCAAACTGTCCTCATTCCCAAGTCTGGGGCTCCCATCCTCTTGTATCTCATCATCTTCTTTCACATGTGGCAAGTCATTCACTATTGAGGTGTTCTGTTCGATTCTACTTATAATGCGAAAGAAAGCGAAAGAGAAACATTGATATAGAAATAAACACCTCTGATACAGGGGTTTCATTTTTGCTTTGCAAATGGTTGAACTATTTTCTTTTTTAATAAAGCTTCCTGTGAAAATAGCTAATTATTGCTGGCTGATTTAATGGTTTTTGGAACTGATCCATGGGCCTGTGTCGTCTTCTCCATATCTGGTCATCAACCTTAGCTTGTTAGACTACAGCTATTGTCACCCGTGAGATTTATGAGACTTGTGACACTCACATCTGGTAGCTGTGGGCTGGGGAATGCTAGCCAAAAAGGAAAGAGTGCCATCCCTGGGGCAACAGATCTTGCTTTGAGCATACTGTACTTGCTAGTGCTGAATTGCTAACTTAAAATGGATGCATTACAGTCCTGTCTAAAGAAGACTATAGTATTTGCATAATTTCATTTAGGTAGATTAAGTATTGGGGATGTAAACACTTCTTAATATTTAAGAACCACTTTGGTAGAGGAAGAGATGATGCCTATCATGTCTTTTTAGAATAAAGATGAGAGTGATAGAGAAGTGTAAGAATTTGAATGATTTGAAATTCTAATCTAAAAAACTTCCATTTATACAAAATTTTTAGGAGGATCTCAGGTTTTTAGTTTAGAACAAGATGTTTAGCTTAGAACAATCCTGGAAAAAGGTTGAATTATTTTTCCCCACATAGTGGATAACCTATGAAATTCACTATAATTTAAAAAAATTCCTTTTATATTAAAAGTTTGAATAACCTTGAAAATTAGGTTTATCTCACAGTTATTTACAATGCACTAATTTTATCAAAATTATAAACAATTCTAGTGCACAATAATTAAAATATATAGTAACAGTAAAATAATCTGAGAGAGATGGGTGGTTAAGAAAAATGAAATAAAAATAAATGCAGTCTGTGTAATTAAAATGCTTCCAAGTACTATAAATTAATATACCAAATGATTAAAATTACTGAAAGAATACAATAAACCTCACAAACTGCCTCATTTAGTGACCCTTCAAAATTATGATGGAATAAAAAATAGCTTTGTGACCGCTCTTCACATTTATAACCATCGCAGCATCCTGTGGTCACGTGATTGCTATTTACATGCTTCCCAATTTACTTGTGACAAGCACAATTCATGCAGAACATGGAAGTAAAATCGTAAATTGTGGTCCCAAATTATTTCACATAATGACCCTGAGGATTTGCCTAATTGACTGAATGGGAAGCGATGTGATTTTCCACTCAGTCACCACAGTGCTTAGCAATGGAGTTGCCAATCCTAATTTTAGTTGATAAGCAAGGAGTGCCTGTGGAAAGGTCTGAACAAGAAAGCCCAACGTACTCCACCTCTAGCAGGGTTTCTTGAGAGGGTCAGAATTGGCAAGAGGGCAGATGGAACATTGCAATACTAGCCCCCCCCCCTGTTTGAAGGCAGATACAATGCACATGCGAAGGAGAAGGGAAAAGCATGCATTATAATATCCTGTTCTCAGTGATGGTATTAAATACCGGTTCTGTGGGAGTGGATATGCTGTTGGCCAATCAGAAGTGGTATTTGCTGGTTCTCCGAATCAATCAAAATTATCGCTAATCTGTCGGAACTGGCTGAATTCCACCTCTGCCTGTTCTCCATTTCCCTAATGTGGATACAACTATGCATCCCAGTTCTGCCATTGCTCAGAGAGAAGGCATTCCAATATGGAGGGGGTGGGAGGGGGGGAAATCCCATGGAAAAGGCCTGCTTCCAAGCAGCCACTCTCTACAGTGCCTAATATGAGAGCACCTGGTGCAGGAATTTCAAGTATGATTTCAGGTAAGAACATCTGGGGAAAGAATCTCTCGGACTGTGAAAGACTTTATAAATTGAATTTGGTTTGGATTCAAATTAACCCGTCAATGAAAAAAAAAAAACCAGACTGAAAAGAGACCAGATATTTCAGAAAGTCCAAAGTATACTTTACCAGAAAGAAAGATAAAGATTTTATAAAGCCTTCACAATCCTAGACTTGAAATTTACTGAAAATCCATAAGGAGATCCAAGACTGTTTCCAAGAGCTAGAAAGGTATTGCAAGGAAGAGTGGGGGGAAATTCAGAAGGACTCTTAGCTGGGTATAGGATAGAATTGACAGTTTTCATTTTTGCCAAAGGAGGAGTTTCAAATATTCCCACCATCCACTGTTTTCTTTTTTGAGTCCGTAAGCAAATGCAGAAAAATAGTACATATGCTTTCATGTTTCCAGAAAGATACCCTGTTTCCCTGAAAATACGACCTCCCCTGAAAGTAAGACATAGCTTGATTTTTACATGTCCACCCA
>JANHGC010000295.1:123538-135827 GCA_027560395.1 Boaedon fuliginosus | reverse complement strand
CCTCCTTCCCTCCCTCCCTCTTTCCTTCCCTCCCTCCTTCCTTCCTTCCTTCCTTCCTTCTTCTTTGTGTGTGAATGTCTCTACCTTTCACACATTTCTCAACTCCACTGTTGGTTCCATACAAAGGACATGAAGTGTGGTTGAGTTTAATAGAATTGATGTCTGAGTAGCAGAGAAATTATGGACTTTGCTCCTGCCCACTTTCACATGTCACATGGCAACAACAACACTTGAGTGCAGACTTGTCTGTCTTTTTTAAAAAAAAAAATGTTTCATATATTGTTTATCTTACTTAACCTGCAGGGTGAAATTGCCAGCATGATTATTGATCAGTTCTGGTTAGTAACAAGCAGCACAATTAAAATCTATGTTCATATTGTAACTTGAATAATTCCTATGAGCAGTTAGTGTTCTGCTCTTATACAGAGAAAAGATAGAGCCTAAAATTTACAAGAATACTATTCTTAGTGTTGATTTAGCTATTATAGAGCAATCATACACATACACTAAGGGTTTTTCTGCACTGCAGCCTTAAGCTGCTTAGCATTTCTGTACATACTATCTGGAATGAAGCAGATTTAAGAAATCCATTTCCAAATTTCAACCTTTTGTCTTCTTTGGTTTATAATGATGACCAGGTGTCTTATTTGGAAAGTAGTTACCACTAGCCCTGATTGGTGGACTCCTTCTTTCTTTATCCCCTACTCCTCAATTCCAGGAACATACTGCAAATTGCTTTCCTTACTGTGGTCAACAGAATTTGAGATTATGTAGTTTTGTATGAGCCTCCCACCTTCATTGACTCCCCCTTACTTTCCTGTCTGATTCCTGCTTCACTTGGCTGCAAGGGAAAACTGGCAGAACTCGTTGTCAAGTTCACCTGATTAAACAAGAAAAAAAAGGTCTCATTTCACTATTCTGACTGTGAACTAGTAAAAAAATGAAATGAAGAAAAGAAACAGAGGTTCACCATTCTGGTCCCTATAAGAGGGGACAGGATGATCAGCAGCCCAGAATAAAATGTCGCTGAAAGGAAGGGGCATTCCTACCACAGTGCACCGTAGTTGTGTGGAGTGGGCAGGTTTAAACACATTGAAATCCAGAGCGCAGTTGAGCAAAATGACACAAGTCAGAAAACACTACTTTTAAGTATTGAGAATGAGACTCTGCATTCCTGCTCTGAAGAAACAGCCACTGGCTTATTCTCATGATGGGAAAATCTGTGTTGCTTTGCAAATTGATCTCAGATACTGCTCCCATCGTGTGACATGTAAAGAAATCTTAAAGTCATATTGCTATCCCAACAGCGAAGGCCTAAAAGAAGCTTTGGATGTGTTGATACAGTCACTAGAGACTAGGCTGACTCAGTAGAGATTTTAATCTTTTTAATGGATGTGCATTTTATCCTGGAAGCATGTCCCATCCTCAGATAAGCCAACATAAAGGCAGAAATATCAGCATCTTTCAGCTAGCTTTTTTTTTGGACCTCCTTGGGACACTGGCTTTTAATTATGATTAGGTAACTTGGCAGTACTATTTTGATTTTTAAATTTCATAGGATTTTTTTTAAAAATTCTGCATATCAACCCAGCTCTCCCCATAGTGGTGCTCTGGAAAGCCCAGTTTCCATCAGGTAACTAAATCAGCCAGACAGTAAAAACAGATGACAACAAAATAAAAAGCACACAGGAATGAAAACTGCAAGCAAAAATTCTTGCATGACATCAGTACTTGTGAAGAGAATAAGGTATTGAAAAAAGAAACGATCTTTGGCATCAAAAACATAATTGGGATGCCAGGTGAATTTGTCTTAGAAGAACATTCCAACTGAGGAACATAATAGTTGGAAAGCCATAGCGTTTCCCTGCCATTTATTTCATTTCCAGAAACTAGGGACTTTCTTTCAGAAGAGATTATCTTTGTGCCCAAACTGGCTCACTCAGCACTCACGTGGGATGATATAATCCTTCAAATACTGGTGTTTGTAACAATGCAGGTTGCTAAAAATAAGGACCCAGTTTTAAATAGCCTGGAAAGCATGAAAGCATGATTTTCAATATTTATTTATTGTTTTGAATATAGGCCCCTCTTTCTGTTAAGGTAACAATCAAAGCAGAAACCTTGGAAAGCACTATTTCCATCAGGTAACTAAATTAACCACTCTGACAATTATCAGCTAGCTGCATTGAGAGGCTTAAAAAAGCAGCACTATACATACAAAGCAATTCATTGGCATAATGTCATCATCCAGGAGTCTTCAATTATGTTTGGCAAGTATAAGTGGTCTGTGCAGCTTTTTGACCCAAGATACTTTCCAGGCATGTCATATAAAATTTGTAAATTAGCAAAACATGAAAACACATCATAATTATTTAAAAATTTGGAAGATTGTCCCTTTTTTTCCTGTGTAACAAAGATATTCTTTGACAGAGTGCACAGGAAACAAAACTAGATTAAAAGAAAACACATCACGGACCAACTCTGTTCTGGCAAAACTGGTTTGATTTTATGTGAAAAATTAAATATAAGGTCAAACTTTTCCTACTGGAATAAATGGGGTTTGCTTACTTTATCAGGTTTGTGCAGAGAATATAAAAAGGGCACCAGAATTATCCAAAGCACTGGAAGCAAACATGAAAAAGGGTGTCCTTTAGTCAGGCTCATTTAAGGGAAATATCCATGTGTTTTACTTTGCAACTGTATTGAAGTGAATTGCCACTACTTTCTTCTACCTTCTTTCAGCTTCTCAGATAGGTTTAATTTGAAAGTCCTTGATGATTGCCTATCCTAATCCTGCCTTAGACTCAAAGCCCAGAAAGAATTATCAAAGTGCTGCTATAGAAGAGTAAGCACAGCTTACAGCAAAGTTTTTTTTTTAAAAAATCCACTTCTTTTAATTGGAATGCTATCAGAATACCACTTCTAATTTTCTTATGCAATAGTAGTTGGTCTTATGCAATTGCACACATAGAAGCCTCTTGCAATCTCAGCCTGGATTTAGCAAAACATATTGGGAATGAAAGAAGACACAAGAAATTGCATGGCAACTTTAATATAGTATAAACTTGCTGCTTTGGGTCTGTGATTGGTTTTATTCTTTCAAACTGGCAAGAGCTGTAACAAGAGCTCAGGATGCAGTACACAAAGGCAGACTTTCCTCTGGCAAGTGGGTGGAACCATCTGTGATCATCTTCTGCCCATAAAGAGCTGGCAGCATCAGCAGATGACGCAAGTACTAGCAGGGAAGCCTCTGAAAACTCTCTTTTCTGCTGCGAATCTTTTGCAACCCACACATCAGAGCAAGGGAGTTTAAAAGATGGATATCCTTAGTTTAAAGAAATATTAAAGGCTGTTAACACGCAGACACATCAGCAGACAAAGTCCACCTGACAGCACTTCCAGGCTAGGAATTGCTCTGCAATCATTTTCCAAGTTTTAATTGACAGTGATTTCCATTTATAGCATTCCCATATTTTCCATCTGTTGTCCATCTTTTTCCCCTGTACAAAAATCCATTACACAAGCAAGGGCAGAACAATGTGCTTCGTACTTGCATTCCAGAAGCTACCTAGAAGCCCTGATGGTGATATGTGTTTCTTGTGGCAAGCATAAAGATGTTGGGAAATCTACCAGTTACCATGATTTCAGTGGTGGAACTTCTCAGTCGCTCAATTAGCTTATGTCTTATTATGAGACATAGTTGAATCAATATAAAATGTTTCTTATAGGCACAATTGAATCAATGTGTAAGTAGTGACCATAAAGAAGAAATGAAATAAAAATCTTCACATATTTAGGAAACAACAGAT
Organism: Boaedon fuliginosus; assembly: GCA_027560395.1. Classification (NCBI taxonomy): domain Eukaryota; kingdom Metazoa; phylum Chordata; class Lepidosauria; order Squamata; family Lamprophiidae; genus Boaedon; species Boaedon fuliginosus. Next base: position 132,018 of record JANHGC010000295.1, on the reverse strand, counting down.
TAAAACAAATTTTGAACTGGGGAAAGTATGAAAAACAATTTTTAAAATTATTTTCATATATGTGAAAGATTTTAGAAGGCTTCAATACAAGGGCGTATCTGATCCCTTTTAATAAGACTTCTATAAGACCAATCATATTTTCCTATCTTAACATATATCTTTTTAGAATATACTGTTGGTCCATACAATAAAATGTATGTAGGTCCATACAAATAAAATGTAATAAATAAATAAAATAAATATATTTGAAGTTATATTAATCAAATGTGTGTAATTTCATATAAAACAGCACAGACTAATTCTTTCTCAAACATCAAAGGCTCTGGCATATTTATTTATTTATTTATTTATTTATTTATTTATTTATTTATTTATTTATTTATTTATTTGATTTATATCCCGCCTCTCTTCCCCAGACGGGGAACTCGAGGCGGCGTACAACAAAAAATACAGTGCCCTAACAATAAAAACTACTCATTCAATCCAACATTCAATCAAACAACCATAAAAGGGAGGAGATCTTAAGTCCAAGCCTTCCGACACAGCCTGGTCTTAATGGCCTTTCGGACGGTAGGCAAATTTGGGATGGTCCTAATCTCTACTGGAAGTGAGTTCCAAAGGGACATTCTTTCTGAAGTTTTCTTATGATAGTCCAACGTTGATACATTCAGTGATCTCATTGCAAGGTGGATAACTGTGACAACAGATTTAGGGAGGATATAATAAATGAAAGAATTCTTAGATGACAACAGCATGAGTTGCAAAGACAATTGGAAAACAAAGGGATCAGTTGTGAATAGCATCAATGAAATTCAGAATGAGATGAAACAATGTAGATTTTGATGAATTGTGAATCAAAAGCACAATGACTATCTGCTAAGCAGACCTTTCACTATATCAAGCAAAAGTAATTATACATTAGGCAATAGAAGAATGTGTGATATTTCTATGCACAATCCTTTACTGTACAGATCTCTATCATGGCAAGCAAAACTGCTTTGCCCCAATGTTATGTATTAGATACAACTCTACTATAAAGGCTAGAAATTGGAGGTGTAACTTCTAAGCCCATTGTAGGCATGAAAGCCAGCTGGGTGACTTTGGGCCAATCACTCTCTCTCACTCCAACCAATATCATGGGGTTGTTGTTTTGGGGAAGATAGGAGAAGAACAGAGTATTAGCTATATTTTCTAATTGGGTCAATCTGAAATATCTCTTTCTAATGTGCTAAAGCTATGCATTTTTAGAAGAATTCAGATACATTTTGTCATTACAATAAGGGAAGAAATTATTGATGAAAATAATGAACTATATATTAGTCAAATTGTGTATAGTCAGCTGAGTGGTCTTGAGAGTTTGGTCACACAGGTTTAATTTCAAATTCATAAGAGCTATTGGCACATAGACTGCCACATCTTCTTTCCTCAAGGTAAATTAGAGCTAAGAAGCTTATTAAAGCAGTATTCTTCTAGCAACATAAAAATTAGACATTAGAATTAATTGGTTTGGTCTTGCCATGAAGAATAGTAGAATAATAACTAGTATTGGCTGGATGAAATAAAAAATGCTTCCTGGCAGATCAAAGGATACTAATGGCACTTTGGCCAAACTGTTATATTAATATAGTGGTGGGGTTTTGCTGAATTAAATCTTCAGCAATGCCAGCCAGCCTGGCGACTGGTCAGGATGTTGGGCTGTAATTCAATTTATTGGAATTTTTCCATTCTGTTGTAGTGCCTTATCTCTATTATAACTTTGCTGTATAAATAGAGATTCACTGGCATTGAATAATGTATAATAAATGCATATAGTCATAGCTATTAATATAGGTAGCTGAAAAATAAGATAAACTCAAAAATAAGGTGGTTCTGAGCTCGCATTCCTGTGAAACTCTTAGGACATCTTGTGGATTTTCTTGCTAACAACAGTTGAAATTTATCTCAGGGCATTTCCAGATCTAGAACAGCAGATGGCAGCATCTATCCAACCATAGCTGATCTAAAAAAAAATTAAGATCAGACCTAGTATTTAATAATTGAAGAGGGGTGACCTCTCCTGGCTTTAGATTAGACTGGGAATTGAAGTAAGCAACTCAGAAGAAATTAATAGCCAACTATCTGCATATAAAAATCTACATGTGCCTGTCTGTAAAATCATCTGGAATTGTGGCTGAAATGAGACTTCGCTTTTTTATTTCTAGTTCAGGAAAGAATAGTTGGCAAATTTTGCATTCCACAGCAATATTTCAACAATAACAAATATCTCTTTTACATTTATAACAAAAACCTGGAACTCCCTGCTAATAATTCATACAAGACCTGTTGTATTGTCACTTAGCATAATGTTCAGCATTATACATGACATGATATATGGGGAAAAGATTTACATATGTCAAAGATCCTGGAATTGTAAAGGACATTTTCCCCTCCCCTGAATTAGAAGTTTATATGCCTAAAGTTTACATTTCACTACTTTATTTATTTAGCAATTTTATATGGCTATCCATCTCACAGAAAGTGACTCTGAGTGACATTTTTATTATATAATATAAAGTATCATAAATAAAGACAGGACTTCACTTTCATGTTGACAAAGGATGCTGCAGCAGCTGGAATCTTGAAACCGAATATTAAAAACTGGTTTGCTCTGTTCTTACTCAAATTTGCTATTTTAACTGTCACAACATCTCACTGCCATGCTCAACTTCTGCTTAATTTACCTTTACTTGTTTACTCTTCTTTTGGCTAATAATTAAAGAGCCCTTTAGTGGAGATATTCATTTCAAACTGTCCAGATCAAGTAACTATCCGTAAACTAAAGAGAAGGTATAAAAGTACAGTAGGCCAGTTTTCCTTAAACTGGTGCATTGCAAAGGCTTCCAGCCATGCACCCAGTGATTATGCTAGTTGAAATAAAGGCCATTTTAGTTTAGTATTTCTTTAAGCCACAGTTTTGGAATGTCTGAAATGTGCTTGGGAAACCAAGGCTCTGTAGGTTTTTAAAAAATGTAGTTTATTGAAGAGTTAAATCCTTGATAATGAATTAACTTTATAGTATGTGTTCCAGCTCGGTCACTGAAGTAAATTGATTGTGACCCTGAAAACGCTGGTAGAGGTAGAAATAAATATTGCAGATTCCCATCCTTGAAAATCACAGTTCACAGCATGTAGGAGAGGGGGAAGCATTCCACTCTATTTGTTTTTGTCACCAAGAAGCCCCTTGATGTGCTGCTGCAGCAACAGCTGTGAAATGGTGTTTCTCTCTGATGTTGACCTGACACTTCACATGGATGAAAGGCACAAGAGGTTTACTCTGCAGCTGACAACACAATCAGCCCTTATTTATATCCCACCTGCTTGGCTTCAGTTAAGTAAACTGACAGCAGACGAAACCTCTGTTTCCACACCTGGGGTACCAAGCTATGTTCACATCCTCTTAACTTACTGGAAATGATCAGACAATTGTCCCCATAAAGTCTTGAAAAGAATTAGGTAGGAATGAAATGGAAATGAGATGTTTGGATAAAGTAGGGGTTCAGATTCTCAAACAGTAGGAAAGTTCCTCTAGCCATAAAATGGAGGGCAATCATGTATGGCTGTTCAGGTTAATGGGCAAAGTAACCCTTTACTTGGCATTCACACCAGTTCCATCCAAGTTTGTGCCCCCTTTCGTTATTTAACTATACTTTGGGGATAAATGGGGGGTGGGAGTGGAATTAAACAAAAGAGGAAAAGGGTATATTAGATGAGCTGTAGTGGCACAGTGGTTAGAATGCAGTATTGCTAATTCTGCCAACTGCCGGGAGTTCAATCCTGACTGGCTCAAGGTTGACTCCGCCTTCCATCCTTCAAAGGTGGGTAAAATGAGGACCCAGTTTGTTGTGGGCAATATGCTGATTCTGTAAACCACGTAGAGAGGGCTGAAAAGCATTGTGAAGTGGTATATAAGTCTAAGTGCTATTGCTATATTATAAAATGGAAGCAGAGAGAAAATGTTTTGGGTTAAAAAAAATCATAGGTTTTTCCATTGTATGATAAAATTGTATTGTGGTTTAAATTATGTTTCTTATTAGTCCAGGACAGAAGCATTAATAACTGAGACCAGTAGTTACTCTGTAATTTAGATATAGTTTAATCTTGCTTGGATTAACATACTACATATTTCAAAAGTAGCTAGACGTTGGAAACGTATGTGTGTATAGTTGTGTTTTACTGGGTTTATGAGCTGCTTCACTTATGATTGACTCCAAGTGGCACATATCCCAATAAGTATGGGTAATGAAGAGATTAAAAAGTGTTACTCTTTTTGGTGTTTCTTCCTTGGCATGTATGTTATGCAAAGAAATACTATCACATTTAAAGTTCCTCCTGACCGGGGAAGAGAGGCAGGGTATAAATCTAATAAACAATAATTTATTCTGGAGAGCTTCAATACATTTGAAAGTTACCAAACTGGTAATAATTATTAAATAAGACTAGTTTACTCATTTGGGTTCAATGAGATTTTATTTCCATAGAACCATCCATAGGATCAGAAGGCATGCTCTGAGCAGACACAATTACACTACCCCAAAATGATGAGTTCTCAAGCTGTGTCCTGTTCAGACAATATCAAGGGAGGGAGAAAAGGGAGAGAAATGTCAACAAATTATTGAAGCTAAAGTGGGAATAGTTTGTTAAGCTGCAAGAAGAAAGGCACAGAAGTGACTGTGAAAGGACAGCTATTTAGGTGTAGTGCTGGGAACCTATGATTCCAATTTGCTCCATAATATGTAAGTCAATCAGATATTCCTTCTCTAAATAAATACTGGAAATTAGTTTTTATACTAATTTTATTAAGAATTACAACTAAAAAACTAATACAAACTAAAAAAGCAAGAATAAAAATAAAAGTTGCAGAAAAAAGGAAAAGAAAAAAAATAAGAATATATTGAAAAGAAAAATATATAAAGAAGTGACTTTCCACCTTCATCAAAATAAATAATTTTAATAATTTATCTTGTTAAAATACAACAAATGATCTCTTATTCCCATATCAATCTTTCATCAATAAATAAATCCATAAAACTACATAATTTCCATCCTGATGACCCTTAAAGGTCAGGAGTGAAAATGTACATATTTTAATCTTGATCAAATAACGTTTCCTTCCATTTACTTCTAACAATCTTTACTTTTAATCCTTCCAGATAATGTCCTAGAATTTAATTTCTTCTTGTGTTTTCTTTGTCTCTTCTCATAAAATTCTTCTTGTTGAAATGTTAGAATCTACATCTCTCAAAATTTCAAATCAGATCTGAAATTCACATGGGTCATATTACCCATTGCGTTTTCCATCTTCCCACCTCTAAAGTTGCAATGTCATTGTCTGAGTCACCCAAGATTTGTTTTGCAAAACACTCTTTGGAATGTCTTCCAGCTGTTAAAAAATATACTAACTTTCTTAACAAAAGCTGGACCTCAGGGCAGATATCCAGGGGTTAATGGGAGCCATAAATAACCATGTAGAGAGTCACAGGTAATCACTGAAATGACAGACAAGTCTGGTATCAATGTCTAATATGGGCATATTTATCCCCACCAAAATTCAGGTGCTTGTTACAGAACCCTTATTCTTACAAAAAAAAATTCATAACTAGGAAATATCTGCTAGGAATGTGTATAATTAAAGATACAGAAAGATTTTCAATGTTCTACTGGCACTTTAAGAGGAACTCTTGTAAAGATCAATAAAACTAGATCTTGATCTTGCTGTATATTTAATATTTCAGGAGCTGGGATCTCTTCCATAATTTGATTAAAGATCCTCCAACAAGTAGTTGCCAATTATAAAGAGGTACTTAACGAAACACTTATAATCACCCCTCAATCATATTAGGACTTACATGGTCCCTTCCTATGCCTCTGAATAAAAATGAGGTGAAAGTAATTACTTTCAAGAACAGACCTGAGCATATTATGGCCCTTTGGCTACCTTGTCCAATCTGAGATAAATCGGAAATTAGAAATCAAATGTAAATACATATATGCCTTGCACACAACATAACTGCATTGGTTTTATTTTGAAAGTGACTGCTATATTTTTATTTCAGTTTACTTATGTGTGCGTCTATGCACCTTTAGTCCCTGTTTCTCATGTTGCCACTTGGGAAAATTAATTATCTAGCCCTGTTTTAGATCTACTTGAAAGCTTCTCAGCCACATCTTCTCAACCATATGGGATCTCTCATTGACCACAAAGGAATTAACATGAAGTGGATGAATCTTTAGCCTGACCCAGCAAGATGATTTTTATATTTTCGTGAAAGGGTAAAACAAAAATGTGCTGTGTTCATTGTAAGACTAGATCCCCCAACCATAATTATAAGTAGAAACCTATGCTAAGCTTCAAAGTTTGTCTGTAGATATGAAGCTCTCTGAGGAGAAGCTTGGGAAGATTCACAAGGAACTTTAAATCATAACTTGTTTGTAGAGTGATATGCAAATTTTAAATTATGATTTGTTTATGGATTGGCAACTTCCATTTGGCAATTTGACAGAAAAAGGAAAAGAAAATAGGCCTGGGCTGATTCATTTGATCACTTAACATTATCTCCGATTCCTAATATTACGGTGTCCATGGATTAACCATGAAACCAGAAATAGCTGGATTCACACACTGCAGAGTTACAGTGATTTTCCAATCACTATAAATGGTTTCATACAATACACTAAGTTAAAGCCTAACATATCACTTTATGGTTTAATATGATTTATAAATCTTGTCTATCATTCGTTTGTTTTTTCCCATTTTAGCATTTTTATCTCATTTTAGCATTATAATTAAGTAGGGCAAATAGGCAAAAAGTAATTATAATTCAACTAAACAAAGTATATTTGTTTCCAAATTCTAATGGGCTTAAAATCCCATGACTCATGTCATTACGCAGAATTTCCCAAGACACTGAGGCATATTCATTCTACTTGTTTCACTTAATTGAAAGGTAGGAAGTTCCAATGCTGTTAAAAATAAATACCTTTTCTTACAACTTTTAATGACTTATAGAATGTGTATTGGAGTGATCAAAAATATAACAAGCTTCAGGGTTGTTGTTTTTTGAAGTACCCTGTGCATATGAATGGCTGGGCTAGATAAATAACTTAAAAGTGTTAATTCTTCTGTTCATAGACATTGCAACTGTAATTATTGAGATTAAGTGAACTCTTTTGTAAGGCAAATTTTCCACATATTTGTACTGTATGTCTTGTTAGTAAAACAACTTCCTACAAAATATTTCTTATTCACTGTTTTTAAAAAGTAAAGATTCCTTGAAGTAAAGGTCATCTTCAGATGGCAATTACTTCTCAGAGTGACATGGTGGGTCTGGACTTGGAAAGGAAACCGGGTCAGGCACAGTTAGACTGTCACTGCAGCCTCCTATGATGGAGTACCACAGTGTCTGTGTGTGTATGCATGGGAGGGAGAGGGAGAGAGAGAGTATGATGCATGTGAGATTGTTTACCACAAACCCCAAGATACCTTTCTCATTCCAGCATGCTGATAGAGACAAAACAAAAAAGTGAAAAGGCAGCAGTAACCATTGCTTCCTCATGCCTGGATACTAGAATCTGTGAAGAAAAAAAATGACAACCCAGTTGTGTCATAGTTGACGCATTACATTGCAGTGGCCATGCTATGTTGGCTTGGCAACAAAGCATCATTAGTCAAAAGAGCTTATTAATAATAAATCTGCTTAGCCAAAGAATTGCTTTATCTTCTTTTTTTCTTCTCCCAACAGCAAAGCCAGATTCTAAGCTTTTCTTCTCTCTTTCAATTTATCTGCACACAATAAAATATTCCCCTTTGTCCTGAAAGGACCTTGTTTGCAGGAGGCTGTGCCTTCTGTACTTGTGCCTTTTCTCATTAGATTTACAATGAGAGCTTCTGCTGAATGAAGCACAGAGGCTTCTCTTTTGTTGCTGTTGTTCACTTCCATTTGCCTGTGTGCTGTCAGTATCACCCAAGTTGCCTGCCACACATTCAAAGAAGAGAACTTGGAAGTCAACTCCCAAGAAGGCAGACTTGGCTCTCCTCTGGAGGGAAAACTAGGGCTACCTGCAGATATACTGACTCACAAGACCTCTTTCCCAGCATTTTCTTGTAGTTGAAAAATTAATCTTCTGATGATTATTTTCTTACAATTTGTTCTTCTAGTCTTTTGCAGTTTTCAAAGCTGCTTCAGGGATATTGATCAAATTGAATTTAACCCTATTTGATTTTATTTTTAAAGCAGAGTTTTATTAACTCAATAGGAAGATGAGCCTTAGATTTTAGAAATCATTGCTGAAAACAATGGGGTCCAAAGAGGAGACGCTGCTGCTGAAATACTAGCCATTCCCTGGGAGAGACTTGCCCACAGAACTGAAGCCCTTTTACAATGCCCAAATAATTCTCTCTCTCTCTCTCTCTCTCTCTCTCTCTCTCTCTCTCTCTCTCTCTC